>MNCI01035815.1:88034-130185 GCA_015680685.1 Gnetum montanum
AGGCTATTCCCTCAGTTAATTCCATGCATGTTGGTGACTTGCACTCTTGATTAGCTATCAACCATTGGGTGTCTTCTTGTTGTGTGGTTGCTACATACAGGCACTTTTGTATGTTAATTTCTTGTGCACACCAGTTGCATCTAGGCCATGCTAAACATTTATGCACGCAATCGTACCCTATATCACTGTATGTAATGCATGGAACCTTCTTCTTCTTGATCTTCCCAAAAGTGTTCTCCTTAGATATTTCCAGGGAAAGATCATGGATTCCTAGGTGTGCATATGGTACTTAGCCATGCCCTTCCCATTATTATTGGGAAGTCCCCTTTATCATTATTTACTTGTATCACTAGGAAATCAGCTGAGTATGATCACCCACACACAATGGTAACAATGTCCTCCACCAATCCCAAGGGAACAGTGATGGACTGGTCAGCCAACTCTAGGTGAATATTGCTCTTCCTCAATGGAGGCAGGTTCCAGGCTTTGTACATCTCTTGCGATATTAAGTTGACTTTGAAACCTGAGTCTAGAAGAGCTTTACATGGTTCATTCCTAGTGACTTGGAGATAGATTAGGGGGCTTCCAAGATCAGAAAATTTCCTGGGAAGGTGGCCAACCTTAATCTAATTAGCAACGACATGTGTTAACATAACCATATGCGTTGAGCTAGGTGTTTGGTTTGAAGGAAGCTCTGAAGCCTTAATTGATGGAGAGGCGTTTAGAGGTTCAACCACTTATGGTTGTGAGGGCTTGGTTGGGTTGTTGGTTCTAAAAAAAAGTCTTCTCTTCATACGGTTGTCAGAACCAGCATTGGGTTGAAGATTTATAGCCCTCATGGCATTGTGTTACTATGGTTGAGTGGGAAGTTCCCCTTACATTACTGGAGCGGGTGGTAATGGAGCCATCGGTGTGAGAGTTGTGGATGGATTTGAAGAATGGTATGCTTGTGGGTTATCTCCCCTAGGAGAAGGAGTTCTATAATACTCCCGAGCTTAGTAGTGATGTTGTGGTTTCATGTAACCAACAGAGTCACGTGGAGAGATTGGCTTCTGCACGTAGTGGCCATATGGATCTGGTTGTCGGTAAGGGTATTGTTGCCTTGGTGGTGGCATCCCCCATGACTGTGGGTATTTCCATTGTTGATGTTGCTCAACAGGTTGTGGTGGAGTTCCACTTGGATAATACATTGACAGTTGGTGGAACTACCTTGGGTTACCTTGGGGATAAGGTAACCGTCAGGGTGCTTGCTGTTTATTAAGTCATGGGTTGAGTGCATACACCCCAAACTCTTGTAGATGTGAGATCATTGGGCAACATCCCTTAGGATGGTCATATTGGCATATCTCACATCCATCGTCATTGTTCATGTCTAAATCCAAAACCTCTTCGGTGATGGCTATTCTTCCCTTACCCTTGTTACATGCATTGTCCATTTCTCTCTTTTTATTTTTGTCATAGTCACTACCTCACTCCCTAGACTCCTCTACAAATTTAAGAACAATTTCGAACCTACTATCCAGGGAGTCCCACATTTGGTCTACCTTTTCCAACACTTCTGTTAATTTTTGGAGCGGAAAGGTTTTCCTATTCATCATCTCCTTGAGTGGTGACTCTTCCTCCTCCTCACATAATCTCACTCCCCTTTTGTGGAGGGAAGAATCTCGGTTGTACTCTTCTACACTTTCTCTCTTTCGTAGCTCACCTTCCTCTTTGGCTATTTTCTCAAGCAATCTATGAACCTGATGAGACCTAAGCTCTGATAATCTCCCTTGGGCATACATTCCAAGGGTTCTCCTTGTTTCATGCCTAAGTCCATCTACAAGATGACGTAGTTGATCTCGCTACAAATAACCATGGCTAGGGCAACAATGTAATAGTGCATAATAGCGGGCCATGGTAGCATCCAAGGGTTCATGATTTCCCTGCTTCCATCCTTGGATTTGCTTTTGCAAGTTAGACACTCATGAGTACATTTGGTACTTATCATTAAATAGTTCTAACATTGTACTCCACCTTCGAATGGATTCCGGTTCTAAGGACCGATACTAGCTTTCAACTTCTTTCACTAGTGTCCTTGGGAACAACTTCAGTTTTTGCCATTCATTCTCTATGTTTTGCAAGGCACATGCATCATGTAATGCTTGAAAATGATTTTGAGGATTAGTGTTGTACCCCCCTTCAAATCGTGGGATGTTGTTCATGTCTAACCTCTTGATCCTACTATCCTTTTAGTGCCTTGTGGGAACTCTTAAGACCTCCATTATATCTAACATGCTTCTAGTTGTGATTAGGGGTTCTTCATGGTCATCTTGTTCATAGCATCTGTGGTGTCTACAGTTCCCTACTCTCCCTTCTTCNGTTCATAGCATCTGTGGTGTCTACAGTTCCCTACTCTCCCTTCTTCCATGCCTTGATTCCTTAGAGTGTCCTTGTCCTCGTTCTTGACTATCTCATCGATGTTTTTCACTCTGTTTCCCTTTATCCTCATGATTGGTTTCCTTATGCCTACATCCAGACATTGAAGGAGAGGGTGAATGTGATGATGAAGGTGAAGAAGAAGGAGAACCATTGCCATGATAGTGTTTTCTACCTTCTCTTTGGTGGTCTTGGCCTTGATCGTGATTACAATCAGAACGTCTACCCTTATCCTATGTTTGTGTTCCCTCATTGAACACTTTGTGTTTGTGGGGATTAGAACTAGGGTTGTGAACCATGGAGTGGAGGTTCTGATACACCACCTCCTAACCATCGTTAGGAGGAGGAACATCATTTGGTGGGGAACCTATTGAAGTAGCTTCACCATCCCTAATTTCGCTTAAGACATGTGGGGCATTATGGGGTCATTTATCCTTCAAGGATGTGTGGTGACTCTCCTGTCACAAGTCCCTCTGACATTGCACTTCTGTGCGATGATAGTCCCTTGTGTCATGATCGCATGCAACGTACTCCGCATATAAAAGTGGCATGCCTATTCATGTGAGAGCATGAAGGAGCATGTTGGGGATTGATCAGTCTAGAGGCAACACTATGTTACCCTCCAATTCTCTCCAATGCAGTTATTCATCTTGGTGGAGAATAAAGGTAAAATCAGGAACATACTCATCGTGATGAATATATACCACACGAAATTGTTGAGGAACTAGTGGATCTTGGTTACGTGTATTATGCCATCGATTTTCTCTTGTGTTAGTCTTAGGCNCTACACTCAACCATACGAATACGAGTGTCTCACGCATGATCCAGTCGAACTCCAAGGACTAAGTGCTTACACGCCTTAATGGAACACTCAGGGTTAATCAATCATTGTCTTCCCAAACTTACTTATATTGTCACGGTTGTATGGTTAAGTAAGCTTGAGGTGTATGATTTTTATAACTTTTATCTTTTTGGTTTCTTATGCTAATGAGGAAAAGGGAAAGAGAACTAATTAAGTAACTTTCATTAACTATTCACTAACTAAGTTCTACTTATTCCTAACACCAGTATCTGTTCCCACTTTCCATACACATCCTGAACCAGTGCAACGCTGCTGGGATTACCAAACGCTAGTCGTTACTGGGTTACCAAGTGCTACACACATGCTTGAAGCGATCGTACTGAGTGTACTTCACTAAGTGAGTCAAAGGTTGAGAGAGAGATTAATTAACTAGGAAAGCATTAAATGTCCAACAATAATTAATTACTAATTAGCTTAATATGTATGCTGCAAGGTTTATTATAAAGTTCATCTTTATTTCTGTATATAAATGTGTGCTCAGGTACAATTTGCTCGAATAAAGATCCATTCACTTTAGGACTCCTACTGCGGGCACACAGAAATTATTCTATCTCAGGAATGATAAAACTTCAAGAGTTTGGCTAAGGGTCTAAGTCTCTCTATCAGGAACAAAGGGCACCGCCTCTTATTTATAGAAGCTGAGGTAGGATGCGATATTGCGTAGGCGATATCGCGTGGCAGATGTGGTATCGCGTACGCGATATTGCGGCTCATCACCAATGGACAAGCATAAGCAAGCAATAAGACCATCATCAACTTACTCAAAAAGATGCTCAAAAATAGCAAATGCAAGTGGCATGAGCGGCTTGTCTGTGCACTATGCGCATATAGAACAACCTATTACATAGCAACTAATATGACCCCTTATAGCATGGTTTATGGTTCTAAAGCTAGTTTACCTCTTAAATTACTGGTGCCATTGATCTAAGTAGCCTTGACTAACTCCATCAATGATGAGCAAAGTAAGGAGTTGTGGACATTGGCCTTGGACTCTATGGAGGAGTAGCATATACAAGTTCTTGCTCACATTGAGCATTATCAAGAGAGGTAGAAGTAGTAGCATCACCATAACTCAACCATGTGCAAGATCAAAGAAGGTGACTTGGTCCTGAAAGTTATCCATGAAAATGTAGATAAATTCTCAACCAACTGGGAAGGGACCTTTCTTGTCATTAGAGCCCACAAGAATGGTGCATTCAAAATAGTCAACATGGATGGGAATGAGCTAGTCAATGCAATTAATCATTCCTATTTAAAGCCATACTACATGTAGTCAATGATCATTGACAAACGAGCCTACTTTCATTAATCTGTTATGACCATAAACTAGCAACACGACCTACCAAGGCCTTAAACTGGTACCATGATCCACCACAGCCTTAAAATAGAAACTTTGGTGACCTAGATAATCTAATTCCCATGTGGCCTATATGCATTGTAGTATTATAATATGTAGTGGTGTTTTGTATTCTTTGTTAGTTCTTCTCAAGTCAATCCTCTAGACACCAACAAAGAGGGGCCATTGAAACACCACAAAAAACTGCATGTTATAGCTAATTTTCATCATGTAACTTTTACCCCATGAAACCTAAGGTAAAACTTCATTATAAATGTGAAGATTATAATCTACAATGGGAAATTTCACATACTTTATACTTTTTGTGACTGAAAAATGCCTCATAAGTGATCAAAGCCTCATTCTCCAAGTGAAACAAGTCACCTAGTATCTATATTTGTGCTTGGTGGGTCAAAATGCCTTTTGGGATGCCAAGAAAAAAAGGCAATTTGATGGGCTTTATAAAGGTATAAAATTTTTTACATTGGAAACACATGCAGGGGGTAAATCTCACCTACCCCCAACATGAAAAGGTGGAGGTTTTGGAAACTTTCTTCCTTTAGTGTGGAGACCACATGCACAGCCTGGAAACCTTCTACCCTTAGTGTGGAAGTTTTTCCCTAGTGTGGAGTCTTCACTCCTAGTGTTGAAAATTGCATCCCCCAATGTGGAATCCACAAAAGCCAAAATCCATCACTTCATGCACTTCAATGTTGACTAGCCACTTCAACAAGCATGGTGGAGAGCTCAGCATGGAAGATCCATCTCCAACGTGGAAGATGTGCCCTAGTTACTATTTATAGTAAACAAAATGGGCATGGGGGAAGCACTTAATATGTATAGTAACCCCCTAAATTTGGGCATCCATCTCACTTGAATTTGGCAACCATTTTCCAACACCATTCATGGCCCAAAGGACTTATAAAAGCCAACCTCAAATACCATTTATAGGTTAAAACACTTTGGCAATTCCACATTTTTGCAATCTAAGACTATTAACATACACACACTTTTGCACACAAAATTGTTTACAATTCTACACTTCGACATCCTCAAACACTCGAGAGTTTTTTACAAGTTTCCACATTTTTATTCTCTTCAACCCAATGTAGACACCTTGTGACCTTATGGCCTTTGGGATTTGTAATTCTCAAGCTCAACACTACACTCCTAGGATTCCTAACTCCCATGGTAGAACATTTTGACAACTTAGATTTTTCACACTTCTCAACCCCCACCTTAGCTAACATTGATGATCTAAGGTTGCAATTGAGGAAGGTTTGAAAGCATCAAGAGTGGCTTAGCACCTAGATTGTGGAGCGCATTGCATTGGCTTCAACAAGATTTGAACTCCCTACACTAGTGAACCCTTCTTTGGCTACTCATTCAAGCACCATTTATACATATTTCTCTAACTTTTTCTTTATTTTTTCTCAATAAATTTTTAGGTTTTAGGTTGTATGTACAAAATACATTTGTTTGTTATTTGTGCATTATTCAAATCTACTATTAGTTTTGCATTTCATTCACCACCCTTTGCATTCTGTAAGTCCCTAGTTGATCTACTAGACTGGCTAGAGTGCCCTAAATACCATCTTTTTGTGAAGGCCCTAGGGATTCATGGGTTGAGGAATTGCTACACTGAGGATCTTCGATTTTTCCAATGATCGAGGTTTTTAGTCATAACAGTAAGTATACATTTTTTATTATGTCTCAATATTGTGATTCTTAAAGATTTGGATCTCCAGCCTTGCTCTTATTATAACTTTTTATAGTTAATATTATTTTATATTTTTTCTTGATTATTATTTCTTGGTAATTAATAATGCTTGGTTCCTCTTGTGAAGGATTCGTTGGGAGGATGGTGATGATCATTACTGGTATTTTATTTACATTTTATTTATATTTCATATTTTATTTTATTTAAAGTTTTGAGAATGAAGTAAGAATATGATAATGGGACATGTTAAATAGATATTTGGGGTTTATTCTAGTTATTCTTTTATTTTATCTTGGAACCCATTCTTGGGCATGTGGGTTTATTCTTATGATATCTTGGTAGCTTAACCCATTGGTTGACCATTGAATCTTGTTGATGAATACATGGTACCTAATTTTAGAAAATATATTATTAATTATTTATTCTTATAATTCCCAAAACCCTATTTCTTATATTTATAAATAGTTAGTAACAGTAACTTTCTTGGCATCAAGGATGCATCTCTCTCTTTTATCCCTGTGCTCATAGCTATGCTTAGTGGATCTCTTAGAGGTTAGATTTGAACCTATTCTTGCTAAGTGAAGCTTGGATCTAAGAAAATCTCTTAGGTAGAGAAAATATTATTTCTTTCATGAATTATACAAGAATATTTTTCTTTTAAACTTTCCTACCTTATGTTTTTGTTATTAGATGTTATTATTAATGTAATATTTATTTTCTATTATTAATCTAAATCAAATCTACTATTTTTTGTGCCATATTTTACTATATCTATATTTTCTACTTACGTATTTTTCACTTTTCGACATCTTGCATCATCAACTTCTAGTAGTAGTGGTGAATATGACATCTTTTAGTATTGTAAACTTTATTTGCAACAAAAGTCATGATGAAATTTACCCACATTTTTTGTCACTACATGAATATGGTAGCATTTGATAGGAATGATGGCTTTAAGCAATAATGTCAAGTAGATATTTTAGATTTATATGGGAGTGTTTGACATGTCAAAAAGCTCAGGAATAATGAATAAAATGCATTAAACATGATGTATGACAAAGGAAACCAATATGGTAAGTTAAACTTCATGAATAATCAACATGATGTTATCAGTATTAGGTATGATTTTAGGACAGTGGTGGGAAACTAGGGTTTAGGGTGACTATAGGATTGATAGTAGTCAGAGTGTAATCCAATTTTTGGAAATTGATATGTATGAAGGTTTTCTAACCCAATAGTTGATCTTTTCAAACATGAGGGTTGGCCTAGATAGATGAGATATTATACCAAGTAGTTGTTGATGGCTGCTTAGGTTAGTATCATCTTTATAGTTATTCTAAAAATTTAATATTAGAAGCCTTAGGGGAAAATCCATGGATACTAAAAATCATGGATTAATGATAGATTATCACATTAATGGTAATGTTAATGATTTTGATTAACAAATATGTTAACATTTATGTTTTGATTAATAGTTTGATTAATTGGTAATTGTTGTTAATTTTAATAATATGTTTTGTAGCATGGGCCCCATATTCTAGCTTGTTCTTGGTGCCATTAAGGTGGTTTCCTCTACTATGTGTTTTATGAAGATCTTATTTCGGAAGCTTAAATGGATTTTTAAGTAACATTGTGAATGCTAGATCAAAGCACACTATGGAAACATTGATATTTAGAGAAATTTTGTAATAACCCATGTTCATAACCCCTATTTTATATTTAATTATCTCTTATTAATCCTTGGCTTGATTTAAGTATTTTATTAATATGCTTACTCCTCTTGAGGATTTGATTTTATAACCTTCAAATTATTTCATATAAGTATTATTTTTGGAATCCTTAATAACCCTTTATTAAAGCTTATCTTGTTTATAAATTATGAATTTCTCTTTAAAATTTTATTTTTTTAAATTTGAATTTTTGGAAACATGTTATAAAATATGATTTTAGATAAATTTTTAGATTTATATTTAGAAATTATTGAACTCTTGGTGTTTTCTTGCTAAGGATAGGTTGTTACAATGATAGCACATGTTGTGAACTAGCAACTAGATTTTTTTTGAAAAACATTACTCTTTTATAAAACTTACTCAATCTTTATTCTATTTCTTACCCAAGTAGTCTTAAATTTTTTATTGTGCATTTGACACTCACCTAGTTCTTTTAAATTTTGTAGAATTTGTCTATTGGATATGCTATTATGATCTGGTATTTTTATTTTAGATTGGTAAAACCTATGAATGTGTTATAAGTTAGGGTTTTCAATTAAGATGCATTCATTGTCCATTCATGTAAGTCAATCTCTATCTTGATAATCTTATTTCAGTTTTGGTACTCCAAGAGATCTAAACGTGTGCATTGTAGGTCTCCAAAACTATTTAGGTAGAATAATCAATCCAAGCTTTCTCTCCTTGTTATAGTTTTGATGTATCTATTATTATATTATAATTCTTTATTTATGCATCTCTTTATATAATATAATCTCTTTATTATTCATAATGTATGTCTAGGTTCTTTCTATGCTTCATTTTGATCCTTTTTGTTCCTTTTCTAAAGCATCTTCAATGGAATTTCTTAACATAATAAATAATGGTATGTTCACCATTACTCATGGTGAATATATTGGTGGAAACCATGGGTCATGGTAAGTTCATGATCTTATAGGTTTCTAAAAACCCAAGTTGTGTATCTTTGAGTTGTTATGTTCATAAAAACTCATGGTGAGGTCATGCTCTAGACCACATCTTGTGATTAGATTGTGCTTTGGTGAGAATACGTATTGGTGAGTTCCATAGGTTGTGGTTGTATCATGGTCTTTACCATGACTTGACCATGAATTTTGGTCAATATACCATTAGAATGATACAAGTAGCATTCAAATCATGGTTATCATTTTTTCCCCTTTTAATTTCATTTTTATGTTCTTTAAGTTATCTTTAACCGTCTTTGTCCTACTTCATGTGTTACATGACATTTCAACCTATTATTGATGCTTTTTATGATATAAATGGGTAGGTATTTTGGGAGACTAGGTTTTCCTCTAGAACTTGATCCATGTAACTTATTATTATATGTCTAGTAGCTAAGTCTATGTGTCAATGGGTAGGCATTGTAAAGGTTAGGGTTGGCTATCATACTTGACTCATGTCACCTTTGTATATAGATTTTGATAATGGATAGGACCATTCAGCCAATTGGTGCCTACTCACATTGCTTATGGTTATTCATGTGACTAGCTTCATGATGTAGAATGATAGGGGTTGGTGGTTCATGTTGGTTTTTTTCTATAGTTGTTTCATCCAAGAGTAGGTAAGGCTTGATTAACCAATTCTTGAGTGTTGTTGACAACATCCAAGATAGGTGAGGCCTTTGCCAATCAACTAGTTCTTGCAAGAAGTTAATATTTTGGTCATTCTTGATTTACTTATTTCTTATCATTCTATAGATATCACATTTTTTTTTGTACTTATGGATTTTAATCTCAAGAATCTTAAGATGGTTTCTTATGCAACATGTGGTTCATCCTATAGCTTGTCATGGTTTCTTCAAGGTGGTTGCCTCTACTAGAAGGTTTCTAAACCTTCCTACATGTTTGTATGCAAATTCAAGTTGTAGGAGCTAGGAAAGTGATGATGATGAAGCTTTATTGATACAATTTCCTTCTTGTTTTAGATTTATCTTTTCTTTAAGATTATGTTAATCATGATGTATTTGATCTTATGTAATGATGGATATTACCAACTCTCTTTTGAGACTATGGATTTGTCATGTTATGAGATTCAATTGGAAATTATGGATTATGATTTATGGCTTGGAATTGGTACTTTAAGTACTATTATGTGTATTTTTAATTTACCATGCACTTTGGTTAAGTTTTATAATGCTTATGATGATTATTTTCCCTAAGTTATAAGCATTATGATCTCACATGCCCAAGTAATAACATCTCTATAATTAATTAAGGATTATCCCAAGTTTAATTTTTAAGGTGTGACAAGTTATTTAGATATTTTTGGAGCCATGTTATGGATTTTTTTAATGGTCCTTATGGTTGACTTTTGTATCTCTTATAACTTGTACATCAAGGTCTTGTACCAAAGTTGGTGTATAATTGCATGGATTTTGATCAGTAATTTATTAATGATGGTTTCTTCAAGTATAATTATTAGATTATGAGGTTTCATACTTAGTGTATTAATGTTTTTAAATTATTTAATTTTGGATTTTAAGTTTTTCATATGGAATATATGGATTTCTAAGTAATTTAATCATGCACCTTAAGTGATTTTATAAACTTATGTATGGTTAATTTTGGGATGTAACAACTTAGCCTTACAAGTGTGAGTTCCTTAGGACTACTATATAGATCTTTCCTTATAACAATTGGCTAACTTAGGCTTAGGTTAAGAAGTTATTACTTAGAAAATGAAATGCAACATAATAAAAATTGAAAGTTGCTAATAAATATTTATAAGCAAAGTAGGAGGCATTCAAATAAAATAAGCATAGAGGGGTAAAAAATACCAAAAAAAATAGAATAACTTTGTAAAATAGAAAAATTTAAATGTTCCAATTTACTAATAATAGTTTAAAGCCCCTAATGTTTAAAGCCAAAATACAAAATATCTAGATAAAATTATAACAATATAAAAAATGAACAAGTACCAAAAAATACCATCAAGAATCAGTCTACTATGATATAAAGTAACGATTGCACCAAGATACGTAAATACAAGTCCACATTGCCAACTAAAGGGTATAGAAATTACAAAGTACAACTACTAGTTGAATATTATTGCATCATAAATTACATGAAATGGACAAATTAAACAAAGAGATATATATATATATATATATAATTTCTAATCTAAATTTCTATTTATCTTGTCAGAGGTAAGCATAAGCATGATTTTGATTTTTTTTAAGAGTTACATGTTGCTAGATATCACTAAAATCTAGAAATTTATAATCCTTTAATTCTTTAATTTTTAGGTGATATCACTAGAAATAGCTTAATTGATAAGAACAAATATGATACTAATCAGTATCACTTAGTTTATATAATTATATTTTAATTATTATAGATTGTCAGAGTGCTATGAAACATAAAAATCCTCTAACATTTTATGAACATATCATGATAGATCACTAGAAATCAATTAGTGACTAGTGAAGAATTTAAATTTTGAAATATATAACATGTATTAATTTTGATTTCTTTTGCTTCAATTTTGACATGAAACTACACATCTTTGATTTTAGAAGACAAATCTAATGGAGGTTGATGATTTGATGTAGATTTGAGAAAAAATGAATGAAAATGAGAAGAAACTTAATATTTAACATTCAAAATAATAATGAACATATTTAAAATACATCAATTTCTCTAAGATCTAATGATAAATGCTTGAATATCATTACAATGATTGAGAAATAACTAAAATTGATAAAGATCTATTAATATGCTATTGATGTGAATGAAATAATGAATCAAAATATTAAAATATTACTTCAAATGAAATAAAATGAGAAATCTTCTTTTTGTTCCTTTGAAAGCATTATCTTCTTTATTCTTGATGATATTTTAGGATATTGTAATGATTGTAAGGGTTGTGAGATTGAAAGATTATTATAAGAGAATTGTAAGAAGAATTATGAGACCTTTTTAAATTTGGATGAAATAGAGTGATCTTACTAATGAATTAATATTAAAAGATTCATAGATTAATAATGAAGGGGCTGAAATATGAAAATTATTATGATTTATTATGGAATTCTTTGAGAGGTTCATTACTTCAATAATGTAGAATGGAGAAGGTTTACTCCAATATTAAAATCACCTTCTAAACATTAAATCTAAATATTATGAAAAAATAAAAGTAGACAAAAAAAACTAGCTATCTTTAATTATTTGAAAGAAATGATAAGAGCAAGATTCAAAAACCCACAAAACATCAAATCAAAATCTGTCTCACACTTAAACAATGCTATAGAACATGGGGCTCTAAAGCCATACAATGGTTGTTCTCAACATAAGATAAACCTGATAGTCTTTTCCATAATCCAAAATTGAGATTTCAACATACAAGACACAAGAGACATTAGACCAACAATTACTCAATTGACCAAGAGCTACAACATAGTCATGCACTCTTCATGCATGCTCTCTTAACATGTCATGACAACTAATTCACATATCTCTATGACATCTCATGACCTCTCATGAGGAAGCAAGCATGAAACACAATCCATATTTATTAACCAAGACAAAACCCTAGGAAAATCTTTTCAAGCTCAACTAGAAGATCCTCCACTATTTTCATGTTTTTCTTCCATGTCTTAGCTTTTTCTAAACTTGAAACGATAATTTCAAAAATGTCCCTAACCATTTGGATTATCTTTGACCTTTCCTGGATGTCTTGCTATGAAATTGATAATTTTGTATAGATATCTCATTCCTAGTTGAGATGCCTCCTACTATATCTGAGACGTCTCAACCAAATTTGAGACATATCAACTTATGAGACGTCTCATACTAAATTGAGACATCTCATCTCCAGTGAGATGTCTTGCTCAATATGGCTGTAAAAATTCTCAAGGTGTCTCTTGTCACTTAAGACATCTCTCCAGAGAGCTTGGATCTCAAACAAGATGACTTCATGACTCCAAAGATGTCTCCATAGATCTAAAAACCTACAAAAACACACATGTAGGAAATAAAAAAAGGGAATTAAAAAAATATGTCCCTATACTAGTTCTCCCATCCTTCAAAAAGTGAACTCATGTAAATAAGGGAGTAGTGGTTGAAGTAATCCCCCATTCATGATCTTTGATCTCATGGACCCATACAACATCATCCATGTACTAATCCTTCCAATGGATCAAGTACTCATGCCTCTTCACTCCCTAGGTACTAGAAGCTTTCCTCCACTTGAGTACGATTATCTTTTTCTTCATTGAATGCTTGGACAGAACAATAGCCCCTTCAACTCATTGGTGCCACCCTATATGGTCTCCTCATGAACTGATTCATGATATTACATAAGATCTAAAACATTAAACATAAAAGACATACCAACATTATTTGGTAAATCAATTTCAATGCATTAGCATTAATCTCGATCTTAATTCTAAAAGGCTCCATGTTCTTGGCTTTCAACTTGAAGAAGTTAACATCTCTCAACTACTTCTTCTTCAAGTGCACCCAAACTAGGATATCAACATCAAAATTCATCTTTCTTTTATCCTCATTCCTCTTGAGGACTCTTTATTTATTCTTCTTCTCATTATCTAATTTCCCTTATGCATAGAAATCCCTCATCTCATATATAAAATTAGTACTAAGTTGAGATTTCCCATCAAAGCTCTTCAATGCGTCCACTATCTCATGATAAAAATAATAATTTATCTCAAATGGAATTTTACCAATTGAAACACCACCACGAAATTCATGTTGCAACCCTCTGGCATTTTACTCTTCACCCTTAGACTTGAGACTGGGTTTTCATTGTAAAATGTGGGGTTTGTAACCCATGAGCTCCAATCTCACACACTTAAACTTTTGGGCTAAAACATGCCTCATAAGTCATTATAGCCTTACATCCCAAGTGGAAAATGTGATTTCATGCCTATATTTGGGCTTGGAAAGGCTAAAATGACCCGAGAATAGCCAAATTTGGCATTTTCATGGGTTTTTGTAGGGGCATAGCCTCAACTACGCTAAAACCACCTACCCCCAGCATTGGTGATGTTGGATTTTCATTTTCCCAATAGAACCTAATGTAGCTATCACAAAATCCAACATGGATTTCTTAAGACCATCATTAAACTAGATGGGGGTTTTGTTCTTGAAATAATTCTAGTTTTACCCCACCAATTCTAGTGTAGATCACAAAATTTGAGCATTGTACCCATGAGGCTAGCATAGATGGGTGAAGCTAGCATGGTTGGAAAATTCTATTCACTATTTATGATATCTAGAATGGTTTTGGTGGCCTTGGGCATATCAAAACTTATCATAAATGGAAACTACATTGGAGGTAAAGGCCTGCCACACCTACACATGATTCCAATTAGTCAATAATCATGGTAGAAAGTTGTAGTCAAAAATCAGTAGCCATGTAACCTATAAAAGCCTATCACAAACACCTTGAAGAGGTTCTTTAGCTCTAGAATTTTTGAACTCATAAAGATTTTGGCAATTATTGAGTGCTAGAACCTTTGACAATCTTGAGCATTTACAACCTTTGAGCATTTGGTAGGACTTTTGGAGAAAACCTATAGCTACCTGAGCACAAAGACTCTCAGCATAGTACCCTCCTTTTGCAAAAAAATTCAAGCATATACTTTACCCCTTGGTAATTAATGTTACAAATCTAGGCTAGAAACTTGCAAAGATTTTTGGTGTTGGAAGTTGGGAAGTACCTGGATCATGGAGCTAATTGTAGAGTGCAAACTACTAGCTTTAATAGGCTTCAAACTACATCAAAGAAAACTCCTTATGCATTCAAGCATCATTTGTACATATTTTGAAATCTTTATTTTTAATATTTTTATTACAATGAAGTTTACATTTCATTTGTTATGTAGATTATCACAATTTTATTTTGTGAATTCGTTTTTAGAATAGATTTACATTATTTTTACCATTTATTTACCCTTGGTTTACACTTTTCAAGTCCCTGGGTGATCAACAAGACCATCCAAGGTGTCTTGGATCCTCTTTTTTGGAGGCCCTTGGGATTAAGGGTTAAAACTATTCTACACTTGAAATTTTTTATTTTCCAGCCATCGAATTTTTCAAGTGCAACATTTTCTAGCACTAGAAGGAGAGCCTCCACCCAAAATCTTGGTCAAATCTGGCCATGCCCCTTTTGGAACAAATCTTTTCTTCTTTTCAAGTCTAAAAATTTTAATTTTTTACAATAAAATTTCTACCAAGAAACCAATGCTACTACCCATTTTTCTACAACTAATACCCCACGTATTAGTAGAAGGTAATTTGGGTTTTTTCACAAATTTTTACAACAATTGCTAGATTTTATAAACCCAACATGGTTATCACAAAACCTACCATTCTTCCTAGATAAAACCTTCCTTTGAATGTTCCAAAGGCCAAACATCCAAACCCCCCTACTATGAAATTTTGTGGCCAAAGCCAACGTGTTTCCCTCCAAAACCCCAATGTAGTGTTGGGAAAAATCAAATTTTTTACATGCACATTTTTAAAAACTAGTGCATCTTTTTTGAGAGGGGACATTCCCAACATTGGTTTGTTGAATAAGGCAATTCATTGCTTACCCCCCTCCCCCACTAGTACAACCCTTACTAGCATAACTAGCATAGTTGGTTTTTTCCAATACCACCACCTATGGTTGCAACTACAATTAGTTTCTAGCCAAAATCCCCTTACAAATTACATCATTCCACTTGCTAGAATTACTATTTAATTTATTAAAAATATTATTTATAAGAAACCAAAATCAAAACCATTGACAATGTCTTTTATCCAATCCACCATTTTGCCTCTTGACTTGGTAGATATGGCATCAAGCCAAAATGCAATGAGGGTGTATATCCAAAAGACATGCTATGACTAAGCATAGGCAATCACTCAAGATAAGAGGAAAAAGCCTAGATTTTGTGGTCATTGATGAAAACTACTATAATTTCATCTATGCCAAGATCCAAATAGGTATACTCATTCCACATGCAGAGGTAGAATCCAAAAGTGAATATGAACTCATTCACCACAATGGGAAAGAATACATTCCTTCCTCTTATGTCAAAATACCACTAACCAACACCCATACATGCATTCAATCTCATTTAATTGAGATAGATAAGCAAGATGGAAAGTCAAGTTTCACAGGCCATCATAAGAAGTAGGACGAGTTCAAGGCAAAGCCTGAACCTAAGAACTTCTTAGAAAGTTTCTTTCAACATTCGGCTACCCAAGCCACTACGCTCACTTTAGTCTCTTCTATGTCCTCCATGTGGCAAGTCCCTCAATCCACTTCTCCCATTTACCTCACCATGTTTGGATGCATACCCATTATGGTGGCATACCAAGCATAATCTATGTCCTAGACAATGTCCCTTTTCTATTCCATGTCTTTTGCCATGCAACCTTGATTTACACAACCATCACCCATGGTCATAACCATTGCTCATCCATTTTTCATGTTGGTAGGCTTCACAGTAGAATCCCAAGTGATCCAAGGGTCATACATGCCATTCATCCCCTTTGTGCCACACATACTGGTGCAAATGTCCTTTTCATTGTTCAACCCACCTACAACAATGATGACCCAACCTCTCCCCTCTATCCCATAATCCATCGTAAGGCCACAAGTCTCTCAACTTACACAACAATCCTATGTGCAAACCCCACAACCTAAGGGGATGCCCCAAGGCTTGGATCAAGTCTTCCAAATGATCTAGGACCTTCCAAAAGAGTTATGGAAGCTTAAGATTTCTACAATTTAGATAGTTAAATGGATTTCTATCAAGACAATCCTATCAATCCTACTATCCTACAAGTAACTCTTCCCCTGAGCATACCTATATTCTAGTTTACCAAGTATAATAGTGAGGGTGACCCCAATGCTCACCTTATGATCTTCCATTTCGAGTGCCTATCGTTACAAGTATGGCTACACATCATAATGTGCATCTTCCCTATGTCCCTTATTGGGAAAGCCCTGCATTGATACCATATGTTACGTCAAGGATCAATATCCTCACTTGAGGACTTAATATCATGGTTTGTTAATCATTTCAATTATAACTTGAAATTCAACATGACTCTCAACCAACTGATAAAGGTTAAGCAGGGATCCCTTGAACCCATGCAAAATTTAATACAATGGTGGAATGCTCTTCTCAATGAGATTCTTGAATCCATATCTGAAACACACCTTATCATCATATTCAAGAGGGTGGTTAATGATTTTATTAGGTCCAAAATTTACTACCTAGACTTGTAGTCACTTAGTCAAGCCTTCTCCTAGACTAAGAACATAGAGGATGCTACTAAGGCCAACCATGACCCCACCTACATGATGTACAAGAACCAACACACTCAAAAAGATAAGAAGAAGAAGAGGACAAACCATGCAGTTATGGCCACCATGGCCAAAGATAACAAAACAACCTAGTGGCCTAAGATGAACCAACCCAAAGCCCATCCTACAGTAAATAACCAATCATCAACATTTGGCACCTCTATATCAGGCAACATGAGGTCTAATTTTGAAAGAAAATATGGATCAAAGTACACTAGGTTATCACTAAAACCATATGGAATACTTGACCAATTGCTAAAGAGTAGGAAAATTCAATATAAATAAATGACAAAGAATGTCCATAAGAGGCATGATCAACTATGCAAGATTTCAAAGAACCCCACTCTAGTAACCAAATATGATTTACCTATACCTAAGTACTTCAAACTTGACCAATTCTATTACTATCATTAACTACTAGTTCATGACACTGACTTCTACCTAGCTCTCAAAGTTTACCTGCAAAAGATGATAGATAATGGTAAACTATTCCTTGATTCCTCTAACCTTGTCAAACCACAAAACCAATCCATAAAAGTCTACAAAGATCCATTGAATGCTAACAACAACCCTAGACCTACATGAGAGTCATTTGTGATTCCTCCTCGCAACAATAGGGGCCCTTCAACTTCATCTAGTTCAAGGTCCCCTTTTGTTATAAGGATACCATTACCTAGGCCTTCTAAGGAACCTTTTGTGATCAAGGTCCCCCTCCCACTATAACCAAATCAATAATCATAATTGAACAACATCCTTCCATGGTGGCTAGCGCCACAACTTCTTCGTAACCCAACAACAAAAAATCACCAAGCATACAATGTAAGAAGTCTACACTAAAGCCCAAAAATAAAGCCAAAAAATAGGCCAAGGCATGGAAGGAGGTAGGCCCACCGAAGCCTACTCCTAATTAATCCACTCCCATGAGCTCTAACACTTAGGCTACTCCAACTAGTCAACTAGGAAAGGACTCTAAGCCATAAGGGAAGGGGAAAGAGGTCAAAACACAACTGTTAAAACATGAAGTTCGTATTCTAGGATGCATGAAGGAAGTCAAAGCCAATAAGAACAAAAAATCAATAACTAATGACAAAGACTTCCTTAATGTAATGGAACAGGTTAAGTGGTCTTTGAAACAAAAGAACAAATTCCTTAGCCTGTATGACCTAGTAATGACCTCTGCTACTCACCATGGGGCATCAGTGAAAATGTTGACATTCATTTCTATTAGCGAGTACATCTCCACTAGTGAAGTGTCCATCCACACGATGATGGTACCAACATGGTGTCCATCCACACGATGACCTCGCTATCACAAAGTCAATAGCACTAGTATTTTGTGATAGCGAGGTCAATACCAATCCCTATGATGGTGAGACAACCAAGGCTTCTCTTCTTATAATGATAAGGATGGGACAATACAAGGTACATAGGGTGCATGTAGATGATGGAACAACCACCAATGTTATACCTTACACCATTGTTGAATGTTGGACCTAGCAAAACACATGAAACATATCTCTACTTTCACTCTTAAATCCTTTAATGAATCTCATGTTGCAATCAAAGGCTCAATTTCCTTGGACTTCATGGTAAGGAAATAATTCTCCATAGCAACCAATTTCTTAGTGTTGGAAGAGACACAAAGATTCAATCTCATCCTAGGGAGGCCTTGGCTAGCTCAATTATGAGCTATTTCCTCAACCATCCACCAAGAAATTCACCTACCCTATGAGCGAGGTGAAATAATTATCCATGGTAATAATGTAGTTCCCTTGGCTGTCAACAATGTTGACATAGAATAAGGGTCTGAAGTGGAGTTTTAAGAAGCTCCTAATATCAATGATGAAGTCCAAAGGCCTAATAGAGGGGAAGAGAACCAAATAGAAAATAATGGAACCATGGATGCACCATGGGAAGAGCTCCCCTTCAACATGGTTAGTGAAGGAAACAGGGAATACAAGATTGTGCAACGTAGACCCTACACCTTTCCTAATATTTTAATGATTAGGAAACATTTGCACAATTAAACATATTTTTCTTATTCACTTACACTATGCCCACAATCATGTAACCTCTTCTTTTGTTTTCTTTGTTTAATTTAACCTTTGTTTAGCCTTATTTACCATGTAGCCTATAGTTCATACTTATTTACCATTTACGTTTTTATGCCTTGTTTGTTTTAAAACATGAAACCTAAAAATACCATAAAAATTTTAAAACCAAAAACTTTTATAAAAACTTTAAAAACATAACACTTACAAAAATTATTCTATTAATGAATGGCCCTACTAAGGCCTAAAATTAGCAAGCCACAAGGATTGCTAAGACCTAAATTTGGCAAAATGTTACAGTCCACCATGACCTAAAGCTGGAAAAATGATGGTCTACTAAGGCCTTAAACTGGTGGCCTGCCATGGCCTAAAATTGGCAACATTTTAGTCTACCTTTTTTTGGCCTAGTTAATGTGCATTTTTACATTACCGAATATTGTCATATAAAAAATGATTTAACTAATGTAGCCTAGAGTATCCTCATAACATGAACAAGACATGAAATGCATTGGATGCACAAAACCAAAAATGCTAGGACATATATAACAAAATTAAAATTTTAAATAAATAATACAAATTAAAATGTCCATAACCTATAGCCATAGTGACATTGTGTGACACAAGTCCAATCAACAACAAATGTATAAAATAAACAAAATTTTAGCAACCATAGCTACATTATGTAGCAATAACATAAAAAATAATAATCTCACAACAATGGAAAAGACTAGCCACAATGTCATGACATAGTCAACAACAAAATAAATTGAAGACATGATCAAATAGATGGAACTAGGGTGCAACTAGAGGTGGAGGAGAAGCATCTCCAACATCATCACCACTAGGGTTTCTGGTATCACTTGGTACTTATACCAATCATAACAACAAAAGTCTAATCAGTAATTAACACTATTAAACCACAAAATGAACTAAACTAAAATATAACTAATTAAAAATAAACAAACCTAGGAAGATTCCAGAGCAATTCTTTCTGTGGGAATTCTTTGAAGACAAACCTCTAGACGATGGAGGATCTGGTCATTGGTCATGTGGACCCAATCCACTTCCCTGAGATTAATGCCAGTAATGGTGTTGCTCTCATCAACATTGGTCCATCTAGGTTGATCCCATGAAAGTGTAGTGGTAGTCACATCCTAAGAAGTAGCAGTGACCTGAGTAGTTAGGGAATTAGTAACTACCAGGGAGCCTTCAAATAGCTTGAAGGCATCCTCTATGTGGATTCCCTTCATGAACAACTCTAGCTTGCACCATTCTATGGATTCCTCCTACAACCACTTGAGGTACCTTTCCTATTCAACCTTATATTTTTTTCTTGTGGTCCTTTTATGCTTGGCCCCACTTACGAATCTAGGCACAATAGTCACACCACTTCCTTACCTTATGGACCAATAGGTCCATCTACAACTTTTACTCTACAAGATCCCTAGCAAGGGCAACCTTGTCATGGATGGAATTCTAGTACACCACCTATTCTTTGATTTGTAAGGAATCCTTGTTAGCCACTTTGGCTTCCACAAACTCCTTATGATCCTTGAGATCTCTAATCTCCTCAGCCTATCTCTTATTCTTCCTTTCCAACACTACAACTCATTCCCATAGGAACTCATTGGAACATTAGCATTCCCACCAGGTTCTAGCGCATGAAAGTGCACATTTAGTGGCACTCTCATATAACCTATATGGAATGTTTTCCACTTTAGGTGGTAAGCTAGGTAACTCATCAAACTCAATGGCATGATTGGAATCCCATCCAACCTTTGACACTAAAGCCAACACAACCAAAGATAAACAGATAAAACCATGTAAACAACAAATAAAATATGACTAGAAAACACTTAAACTATTAAGATCATAAAACCAACATGAAAAAAAAATACATAAACTAAAAAAATTCAAGGAAAAATGAACTAAGGTTCTTACCAACATTAGGAGAAATCTGTTGCAACTGATCAATCATGTCTTTCGCCATCCCTTGCATGAACTCCATTTTATCTAGAATCTTCACCTGTGGTTTCATGTGAAACCTAGAGGTTCAAGCATCGAGTTAAGGTTTAAGGGCTACAACAAGTATGACAATCAACTAATGATTAAGGCCAATTCCCAACATAAGACTACAAAATGCAACACATAAAACAAAAAATCATAAGTACCTGAAGCATCATTCGAGATGATGACAGAAGGTTCACCTAGCTTTGAATCACCAAATATGGTGTCAAGGGCATCCAAGGTAGCATTAAATAGTCCCTCATCTTCATGCCACTATAGCACCTCCTCCTCTAGGTATTTCTATTTCACTTCCACTACTATTGCTTGGGCTACCAATTCTTGTTGTTTACCTACAAGAATAATGAAGAAAAAACATAGAACCACTTAGCGTATGTTTCCTAAAACCAAAACACAAACATAGCCATATAACATAAAGCATAAATACCAAGTAATTTAAACAACATAACAAAAATAAAACATACCTACAACTGCATGATGTGCTTGGTTAAGTTTTACAATAAGCCTCCTCTTCATAGGTTGCTCAACAACTGGTGTTGTCCCCTCAATAGGCCTCTTCAACTTCACTCTAGCTACTCCATTAGCTTCAATTCATAACTCCTTGGCCTTATAAATGTTGTTACAAGCAACTTGGGATTTCATCCCCATGCTGTTAGGGGAAGAACAACACATACCACTAAAACACTTAGTGGTAATGGACAACAATTCCCAATGTCCTCTAGTGAGTTTTGAGCCTGCATGGTTGGAAAATAAGTTTCACCGAAGGCTTCGAAAGCTTGGAAGGATCTTGGCATACCCTTCTCCCATCCTTCTGCACCACCAAGGACTCTGAAAACCTCTTAAGATATGCTACAAAAAATGCATAATGCATGTGGCATCTTGTACTAAGGTTCTTTTAGAGTTTCAAGATCTTTCCTCATAGCCTAGAAATCAATTGAGCAACCTAATTAAATTGAGCATCCTCTATGAGGACCTTTTTTATGGCCCATTCTTGTTCAATGCCTAGAATCTTCTTCTATGACAACAACTTCAAGAAAGCCCAGAATTGGAATAATGGATACATATCATACACTTGTACGACCTGATAGCCAATAAAGGTCAATTTGGACTAGCCATGATAAGTATTTAGCCATCCTTCCACCTCCTCCTAGTGTCCAACCTCTTTTCCTAACTTAGTCGCAATCTTCATCCCCTCACCAAGGATGCCAAAAACATCACAAAACATAGATTCATTGATAGCCAATGTGACAAGAACACTATGAACCTGAGTGATGAATTTCTTTACTCCTTTGTTAAAGAAGTTAATAACATTCACCATCTTAGGAGTAGGGATGAATGGGATAGGAGCCATGAACAAGTCAAGCAAACCCATGTTGGCAATCCTCACTTGGATCTCCCTACGTTCTTGTCTATGCAACCAATGTTGTGCTACATCCACCTCACCAAAATTAAAGATAAGTGTCTCCTTAGCATATCCTAAAGCAATGACAGTAATGATGGATGGTGATGTAGCCCCTACAACACAACAAAAATGACCCATTAGCTTTGACATAGGTACATCATTCGAAACCAAAATAATAATAATAAACATTAAATATAATGAACTAAAAACAACACTTATGGCCACACAGATAAAACCAATAAGATGATTAAAGCCTAAATAATCATAGAACTAAAAAACATTAATGTTGACTAGAAAATAAAACAAAAATAAGCATTCTTACTTATCTTGCTTAGGGAAGATAATGTGGGGATTTTAAGGGATATGTGTGTTTGTGTGCCAAGGTCTAGTTTACTTCACCAACCATGGGTCATCCAATTAGCTATGCACCTTTGGTAAGCTTTGGAATAGTGCAAGGTATACCTGCCAAAGTCACCTTTGAGCTACTCAATCATTGCAAGCCTTACTATAGGTCTTTTGGCAAAGAAATCTAGTATTGTTTGGACTAAGGGCAAGAGTTGGTCACTCTTGATCAATCCATGGTCATCTACCTTGTACCTACAAGCATGCCAATCCAAGTAAAAACTACTAAACCCAAGTAGGCTAATAAAACCAAAAGTAAACTAGTAAAATGAAAATTTAAAATTATTCATACCCTTCCACATTATAGATGGTACTCAGAGGGTTCTGGAACAATGCATTGACATGGTGACTAACTAGTAATGTGTTGTTGGCATTGTACTAGATTAATTCAGGCATATCCCAAATTTTGGACAACTTGTGTGTCCCTCTACTGTATATGCTATTCAATTGCTCATCCTCAACACATGTATCAAGATCGTCAACTATGAATTAGATAATCAAGTTGGCATAACAAGGTAGCAAGGTTTCCATGATCACGACCACTACGTGGGATGTTAAGTGTGACCACACCATCACATTGAAGTTCTACATTAGGAAGGTCAAAAACTCCTTTTTCCCTATCCTAAATCAAAGGAAGCCATGTTTCAACATCATTTCAATAAGTAGGCTGTTGGGCTCTAGTGTTTGGATATAACATAAGAGACCGACCAACTCAATCACCACCAAGATTGGTTTCATGAAGGTCCTGCATAATGCAACAATGATCATTAAAATTGTGCATGATCATAACTAAAATTTCACCTTTAAATAATCAAAAAATTTACAGCTATAATTTCAACATTTTCAGTTAAAACCAAACAACCAAATACACCACTTACAACCATTAAAACCCAAAACAAGACCTAGCAAAAATTGAGGAAAAAGCCAACCAACCCATGAACACTAATGGCAACTTCATGATGGAAAAATGCATAAAATTATAGAAATTTTGTCTAAAATATTTGAAACCATGAAGATTAGAATGTACTAATATCTAACCTATAATAATAATAGCCATAAAATTTCAAATTGAATTTAACAAAATTTAAACTAAAAATCCTAATTTACGATGAAATTAGCTGTAGTAAAAACTCTAGGAAGGATAGTTAAAATTTTTGAAAAATTTTAATGACTATTGAAGGCTAAAATATAACCTATAAATAGCCTTAGGAACTTTTGAACATAGCCACAAAGTTACTATAAATAGACAACATTGCCCATATAGCTTGAGGGGTTTGCAGTTACAACACCCAAAACTACAACTGTATAAGGTAGTTAAACACCAATGAAAAATGAAATTTTTGCACTAGAAAACTTTTCCTAAAGTCTGAATACCATGCGTATACAAAATTCAAAAAGCTTTAATATCAACATGGTAGTATCAGACCTAGGAAAACTACACAAAACAACCTGAAACCACTTTGAAATTTTAGAAAAATCCTAAACTGTAGAAAAATGGGTATAGTGAATCACTAGGAAAAACTATCAAAAAAAATTTTAAAATGTTGAAACTAATGCCAAATGCCACCCCACCCCACCATAACCCCACACTGACATAACCCNCATAGGGGTAAAACAACAAAAATCAAAAAAGCCACCATGCACTGGCTTACCAAAACAATCTATAAAAAAAATTAACTATAAGTAAAAAATCAATGGTTCAACCACCATTTCAACCATTAAGCAATGAACTATAATCCCATGGCCTTAAAAACTAAAAAATCCTAGTCGTTTTCTTAGAAAAAAAATAGAAAAAAGGCATTGCTTTTTCATGAAAAATAGAAAAATTTGCATGAAACAAGGTCAAGAAAAATACATTACTCAACATAAACAAATCTAAAAACAAAAAAAAACATTATAACCATGTAATTAAGACCTACATCTATCATAGGAATTTTACAAAAAAAAATTTCATACAAGCAATAATCGTACACCAAAGAAAAAACCTAGATTCCAAGAAAGAAAACTACAAAAAATCACCAAGAATTGTGTACTTGGGAATCATGGTGGAAGATCCTTCTCCTAGTATAGGATATAGTAGATGAAAACACCCTTTGGCAATAGCATCTACCTCCTCCATAGCTTGATTTTTACTAGTGGCCACCTTTCTCTTTGACATCTTGAATCAACACTATAAGAAATCTTCAAAATCCTACGATCTCCTCATAGCTGCACTATTTCCTAGTGAATTCTTGTCAAAAAAAACCATTGGGGATGAATGGGATTGAAGCTAGAATTGCTTAAATGACCTTCAATCTATACACTACCTATAAGAAAATGGGCTTTGGAAATGATTTTGGTAAAATTAACATGTAAAAATGAATTTCATACTTATGTGTCCCCTATCCACACTCCTTACCCAAAACATTCACTCAATTCATAGTAAACTAAGAATTTAAAGGAGGAAGTTTGAACTATGCTAGGCTAGTGGAAAATTTGGAATCAAGAGACCATTTAAATCCAGGTGCCTCCCAAGAAAAACATGAAAATCCCTAATGTATTAGGATTTAAAACTTCTTCACATGTCTATGCTAGGGTTAAGCCATCAAAAAAAAGCCTTAAATGGTTCCAAACCTTCACCACTACCACAACTGGCCTTCTAACCACCCTACAATAACATGTTAAAGGCCCAAAATCCCATGCCAAATTTGGAAACTGGATGTCAACATTGGAAGGTACCAAGTCCTAAAGGAAGAAAAAACTCATAATAGAACATGATATTTTGAGTAAACACATTGGCCAAAGCCCAACCACACTAGCTAGTGTTTCTCCAAGGGAGATGGGACTTTCCAACTTGACCAAGCCTTAAATCGACTTCAAGATGGTTATTCCAAACTCCTAACCCTAGCCAAAGCCTTCAATAACTCCAAAAGCTTCTAAAAACCAACAAAAAGTGTCAAAATTGCTTGTCTTGGGTGAACCACATTGTGAGGCACCCCAATCATGCTAGTCAGCTTAGTCAAACGATGTTGTAGAGCATGAGGCTCTACAACCATATAATGATTATTCTTAACACTCAGAATTAAGATCTGAGCATACAAGAGACACCAAGCCAACACTCACTTAATTGACCAAGAGCTACAACATGCTCATGCAATCTTCACACATGCTCTCTTGACATATCATGATATCTCACTCTTATCTCTCTATGATATCTCATGACCTTTCATGGTGTATCAAGCATGAAACATAATCCATATTTATTAACCAAGTAAGAAAAAATCCTAGGAAACCGTCCACAAGCTCAAATAGAATATCTTCTACTATTTCCATATTTTTCTCCCATGTGTTAGCTATTTTCAAACTTGGAATGGTAATTTTTGAAGTTTCATTACACATTCAAATTGTCTTTGGCCTTTCCAGGACATCTTGCTATGACATTGAAAATTTTGTGAAGATGTCTCATTCTTGGATGACACATCTCCTACTATGCTAAGATGTCTTGGTCCAATCTAAGATGTCTCAGCCACTTGTAAGATTTTTCATACTAAATTGAGACATCTCCTCTAGGTAAGCTACCAAAATTCATGTTGAGGACTGATGAGACACGATATCGTACATGATATCACGACCATTGCGATATCACGCTCTCCCATGCGATATCGCGTACGTGATATCGCGGTCCATCGCCAAGTCTATAAATAAGAGGTGGCTCTCCCTTGTTTCCTCATCCTGGGCTAGAAGTAGAAAAACTCTGGCAGTTTGATCACTCCAGAGATAGAATATTTTCCATGTGCCCGAAATAAGAGTCCTAAAGTGAACGAATCTTTATTCGAGCAACATCGTACNAGAGTCCTAAAGTGAACGAATCTTTATTCGAGCAACATCGTACCTGAACACAAGTTGTATATGGAAATAAAGACGAACTTCCTAGATAAACCTTGTAGTGCATGGAATAGGATTTATTTTAATGTTATTTATTGCTTTCTCTCTCTCACCCTTAAACTCCTAGAATGCAGAATGAGTACAACTTGATTACGAGCATCTAAGGATGTGTACGGATAGTCAAGGAATCGGCTGCTCATCACAACGCAGTATGAGTATGACTTGATTACGAGCATCTAGTGTGACTAGTTGGTAATCCAATGGCATATTTAGGATCTGCGCTTGGTAATCCCAGTGGTAGTCGTGCACAAAGATGTGTACGGTTAGTCAAGGAATCAACTGCTCATCGCACTTAGGCTAGATTATATTCTCTCAATCCTTTCCTCCTAGTTAAGTGCCTCAGTACGTCCACTTCGAGCACGTGTGTTACGCATGGTGATCCCAGCAACGATTAGCATTTGGTAGCCATGGTTGCATCGGTTGAGGGTGTGTATAGTAAGTGGGAATGGATGCTAACACTAGGTTAATTTAGACTTAGTCATTAGTTAGAATTAGTACTTAGTTTCTCAACCCTTCACCTTGTTAGCATAGAAGACATAAAACATAAAAAGATATAAAAATCATATACCTCAGACTTACTTAACCATACACCGTGACAACTACAAGTAAGTCTGGGAAGACAATGAATGATTAACCCCAAGTGTTTCATGGGGCGTGTAGGTACTTAGTCTGCGGAGTTCGACCAGATCGCATGTGCTACGCTCATTTTGTATGGTTGAGTGTAGGGGTACCTCGCCACTCATCATTGGCACCGTTGTTGGGGACTAAGTGTTTGTGCGTTGAATAGAACATAAAGGATATCACTCACATCATTGGGAGCCTAAACGAACCTTCAGGTTAATCAAGATAAAAATTATATAACGATAATTAGCACACCGAATAAGACATCATGTCTTCTTCTTCTTCTCACAAGAGCACATCACCTAAGGATAATACAAAAAATAGTCGACAATCAAAAACACATAACCTAAATCAGCCAGTTCCTCAACAATATAGGGTGGAATATACTCATCCCAATGAGTATATTTCCAATTTTACTTTTATCTTCCATCAAGATGAACAGATGCGCTAGAGAGATCTACATGGTAACATAGTGTTACCCCCAGATCGGGCAGTCCCTAACATGCTTCTCCGTGCTTTGGCACAGATTGGCATGAAAAAATTTTATGCTAAATATGTTATGGGAAATTTTGACATGAGGGATTACCATCCCACATATTTGCAACGTATGAGGGACTCAAGGCAGAAGAACCAACATACACTGTTGAAGGGCAAAGAGATCCCGCACGTCCTTAGTGAAACTAGAGATGGTGAACCACTTATAATTGGTTCACTATCAAGAGATGTTCTCCCTCTTAACGAAAGTGAGGAGGTAGGGTTTCAGAACCTATGATCAACAATACATATCCCTGGTTCTGATGCCCATGAACACCAACTGTTCACAGAAGGAACAACACATGACAAGGACGGGCACTTAGATCGTCACCACGATCAGGGCCATAGAAGCTGAAGAGAAGGCAAGAAACATCATCATGGCGATGGTTCCCCTTCTTCACATCACTCATCCTCTCCTTCCACATCTGGGCGCAGCCATCATGAACACAATGGAGATGATAAAGGTAGACAAAACAAGAGACCTCGATGAGAAAGTCGAGAGAGAGGATAAAGCAAGGATGTAGGGAAAGTAGGGAATGATGAAGACATCATAGGCATCATGAAGGAGATGATCATGATGAGCCCCTACTTGCAACCCAAAGTATGTTTGACATAACGAAGGCAGTTAGGATTCCCACAAGGCATTTAAAATATAGTCAGATCAAACGTTTAGACATGAACAACATCCCATGATTTGAAGGGGGATACAATGTAGATCTGCAAAATCATTTACAGGCATTCCACCATGCCTGTGCCTTGCAGAATATAGAAAATGAGTGGCGAAAACTTAAGTTGTTCCCAAGGACACACATCAAGGAAGCAGAGAGTTGGAACCAGTCCTTAGAACTAGAAACCATCAGGAGGTGGAGTATGATGCTAGAACTCTTCAACAACAAGTATCAAACGTACTCCTGAGTGTCTAATTTGCGTAAGCAGATCCAAGGCTAGAAGCAAGGTACTCATGAACCCTTGGATGCTACCATGACTCGCTAATACATATTGTTACATCGTTGCCTAGGCCATGGTTACGCACAGCGGGATCAACTTTGCCACATCGTAGATGGACTAAGGCATGAAACTAGAAGAACCCTTGGGACTTATGCCCAAGGAAGACTATCACAGCTTAGAGCCCATGAAGTTCATTGCTTGTTGGAACAAGTAGCAAAAGAAGAAGGTGAGCTATGAAAAAGGGAAAGTGCAGAAGAATACAACCGTGATCCCTCTCTTCAAAAGAAGGGAGTGAAATTTTGCAATGAAGAGGATGAGTCACCAGTCAAAGAGTTGGTGAACAGGAAAAATTTGTAGATTCAAAAGTTAACAACAAAAATAGCAGCTAAGGTAGATGACGTATGGAGTTCCTTAGACTCTAAAATTGAAACTGTCTTAAAAATTGTAGAAGAGTCTAAGGTGGAATGAAGTAGTAACAAAGGTAAGACAAAGTGGAGAGATTTAGGCCCTGCACATAACAAGGGTAAGGGGAAAATTACTATCTCCGATGAAGTTGTGGATTTAGACACAGACGATGACGGTGGATGTGAGATCTGCCATTATGATCATCCCAAGGGATGTTGTCCAATCATCTCACATCTACAGGAGTCTAGGGTGTATGAACTTAATCCGAGACTTAACCAACAGCAAACACCTCGTAGGTTACCTTATTCCCAAGGTAACCCAAGGCAGTTCCACCAACCATTAACGTATTATCCAAGTAGAACTCCANCATCCGCACCTCTTCCACAAGTAGTTCCTATAACACCTCCTACTCCAACAATGCAAGGGGAACTTCCTACTCAACCGTAGCAACGTCACGCTATGAGAGCTATAAATATTCAACCTGCTACTGGTTCTGACAACTATAAAAAGAGAAGACCCTTCTTTAGAACCAAAAGCCTAGACAAACTCTCACAACAATAAGCAGTTGAGCCCATGTACACTCCTCCACCATCTAACACTTCAGAGCACCCTTCAGTCCAACAAAGCTTAACACATACAATTATGTTGACACATACCATAACCGACTGGATCAAGGTAGGCCACCTTCCCAAGAAACTAACTGATCCTAGAAGTCCCTTAATATACCTTCAAGTCACCAGAAATGAACCGCATAGGGCTCTTCTTGACTCAGGTTCCAGAGTCAACTTAATTTCACAAGAGATGTATCACGCCCGGAACCTGCCCCAAGTTAAGAAGAGCAACATTCAACTAGAGCTGGTAGACCAGTCCATCACCATTCCCTTGAGATTGGTGGAGGAAATCATTACCACTGTGTGTGGTTGGTCTTACCTAGCTGATTTCTTGGTGATTGAAGTCAACAACAATGAAGGGGACTTCCCAATTATAATGGGAAGGGCATGGCTTAGTATAATAGACGCATGCCTTAGGATCCGCGATCTTTCCTTGGAAATTTCTAAGATAAACATTTATGTAAAGAACAAGAAGAGGAAAGTTCCATGCATCACATACAGTGATTCATCAAGTGATGACATGGACGAAATGCCTCCATGTAGCAGGTGTGCCCTTGAAACTTTGAAACAAAGATGCCTGTATGTAGCAGCCACAAAACTAGTAGAAGACATCCCGTGGTTGACAGCTACTAGAAGGAGCAACCAAATATGCATGGAATGAACTGAGGCGCTAACCCATGCCAACAACGAAGGCATAGACACATTGGAATATGAGTGTCACCAACTTCCACCCCTTAACCTAAGATCATCAATTGGGAGAAGTTGGACACTTCTTAGAAATTTAAATAGGTGCTCATTATTTCAAATATCTCCCTTTCCACTCAGTCATGGGGGAGATGGTCATCTATGTTAACCATATGGGGCCCTCAGTTCTTTTAAGTTTTTGTTTTACAACATTTTTGTTTCACAAGTTTTTGTTTTATGCATTTTTTATTTACAACATTTTTGTTTTACAAGTTTTTTGTCTTACACATTTTTGTTTTACACGTTTTTGTCTTACACATTTTTGTTTTACAAATTTCTTTAACTTTTCTTATTTTTGTTTTACACCATCGTTGTACCTTTTCATTTTTTCTGTATGTGTGTGTGTGTATCCATCTTGTAAGTTTGTCACCCAATAAGTGTTTGGAATGATGGTATGAACTGTTTTCATATTGATTGCTAGTGTTTGGTTTTTACCTTTAATTCAAAATGTTGATACTAAGGTATGTTTCTTTTGATATGGCAAGCAATGAGTTCACTCCATCCATCCATCCACCAAGTTCTATGGTCTCTCTCGACTTGGAAATGTACAGTCCCCTTCTAATAAGAACTTTAACGAATCGGTGACTGGGCATTTCTCAAATTAAGGAAGGACTCAAGGATTAAAAAGGGTGTGACTTCAAGGGAACTTGATGCATTTGTGTTGGCCGTTCTCTTGGGTGCTTGGATGTTTTCTTTTTGAGTTTTCTCTTACCTCAATTATTGGAAGCTGAGACAATAAAAATAAAAAGTCTTTGCATGGTGTGGTTCTCACCCATAAAAACACAAAACACAAAAAAAAAAAAAAAAAACTAAGGGAGAATTCAAAGCACGCCCCTTAGATGAAATAAACTTGGGCTAAAAGCACTGGTTATGGAACCAAAAGTGTTCCCTCTAACTAAGGCCCTTCTCGCTTCCCATTCTCTCCTTTGTTTCATCGGAATGGTGGTGACTCTTGGGGAAGGCATCCTTGTTATCCAAGTGGATGGTTTAGCTGAATGCATTGATGAAAAATCACTGGATGTGATTGGTTTGAGGCCGAACTTGGAATGGGATTTGCTAAGTCACATTAATCATGAACTACACAAGGGGTTGTACACCACCTTGTTCTTGAGATTCCGTTCCATTCTATTCTCTCCATCCTTCTCTCCATTGTTCACCTCATTGCTGGTTGTATCATTAGTGTATATATTTTGGTTGATGCATTTTTTCTTTTTGGTAAATTCTTGCGGTTAAGACTTTAACTCTTGTTCCAAATGACATTCTCATAGCCTACGGGCTCTTTGAATGTGGGTTTATCAGGGCATTAAAGGGCATGAGCCTACTTTGGGGAGGACCCACTAACATTCCTATTTGGTGTACCAGTTAACTTCTTTTCCCTAACATTTTTGCAATTAATTTTATTTTGTTCATTACCATCTTGACATCCATTCCCTCGATGCTATCGTTTTCCCTTTTTATCTATCTTTCTTACTCCTTTCCTTTCTCCATTCTAACGCTACTGGAGGTTCGTGATTAGTCATGGGGGTACGGGGCCCTATTTTTTTGATTTTCTTCTAGCCCCGAATTTTTTGATTTTCTTCCTAACCCCTACACCTTCAGTAGTCATCATTACTATATCTCCCAATCCATATCAACCATACCACAACCTAGCCAATGAACTTACACCAAAGCAAGTTATCAATTACATGATGATTCATTTACCCTTGCTAATATAAGATTATGTTGTGTGTGCAGATGGCGATCATACAATAATGGACCGGATCGAGAGGGAACACATGGAATGGAGCAGCGCTACAGCATCTATGCAAGGAGCAAGATTGATGGAACGCTTACTGATGGACAACAGAAGGTGTAATCTTGGCATTGGTAGCAGCAACACTTCTTTCTCTCTCTCTCTTTATTTCTTAGCTGCCAACTAAGGCCGGATGTCATTGTAATAAGGTGTTCACCCTTGTTGTCATGAACACCAGTTTTGTCAAGTCTTGTAATGATGCATGTCATCCCATTAGTTCCATTCCCCTCAATAATCCCATACCTTCCCAATATTTTGTAAGGAACTCGAGGACAAGATTTTATTCAGTCATAGGGGTATGATGAGACACGATATCGCAGCCATCGTGATATCGACGCGATATCATGGCCGTTGCGATATTGCATCCCATGCGATATCACATACGTGATATTGTGTCCTCCCATGCGATATCGCGTACATGATATCGCGGTCCGCTGCCAAGTCTATAAATAAGAGGCCGCTCTCCTTTGTTTCCTCATCCTAGGCTAGAAGTAGGAAAACTCTGGCAGTTTGATCACTCTAGAGATAGAATATTTTCCATGTGCCTACAGTAGGAGTCCTAAAGTGAACAGATCTTTATTTGAGCAACATTGTACCTGAACACAAGTTGTGTACGGCAATGAAGACGAACTTCCTGGATAAACCTTGCAGTGCATGGAATAGGATTTTTAATGTTATTTATTGCTTTCTCTCTCTCACCCTTAAACTCCTAGAATGCAGAATGATTACGACTTGATTACGAACATCTAAGGATATGTAGGTATAGTCAAGGAATCAGCTGCTCATCGCAACGCGGTATGAGTACAACTTGATTACAAGCATCTAGTGTGACTACTTGGTAACCCAATGGCATATTCAGGATCTGCTCTTGGTAATCCCAATGGTAGTCATGCACAAAGATGTGTATGGTTAGTCAAGAAATCAACTGCTCATTGCACTTAGGCTAGATTAGATTCTCTCAACCCTTTCCTCCTAGTTAAGTGCCTCAGTATGACCCCTTTGAGCATGTGTGTTACGTGTGGTGATCCCAACAATGATTAGCATTTGGTAGCCGCAGTTGCATCAGTTCAGGGTGTGTATGGTAAGGGGGAACGGATGCTGACGCTAGGTTAATTTAGACTTAGTCATTAGTTAGAATTAGTACTTAGTTTCTCAACCCTTCAACTTGTTAGCATAAGAGACATAAAACATAAAAATATATAAAGATCATATACCTCGGACTTACTTAACCATACACCGTGACAACTACAAGTCTGGGAAGACAACGAATGATTAACCCCAAGTGTTCCATGGGGCGTGTAGGCACTTAGTCTGCGGAGTTTGACCAAATCGCATGTGCTACGCTCATTTCGTATGGTTGAGTGTAGGGGTACCTCGCCACTCATCAAGGGCTCTTTTGACCTTGCAAAAATTTCTTAGAGATGATGGGAGCCATCATTGATAGTAAGGTAAAAAGGAATAATCTCTTATAGTTCTCTCCTCACTTACTGGATAATCCACCCATGGCTCATTTTAATGCCTCTATTTAGTATCAAATTCATATATCCTTATTGAGTATTTCCTCATCACATCCATCAAGACACAACATGAATAACATCCAATAGGCAATAAAAGTCCTCCATGTACTAATTAATCAACCTAGGACTAGTTATTAGGATGAAGAGAAGCAAAGAGTCAATCCCAAGATCAATATGCTATTGAGAAACCTTGATAGTACCATGAAGATTGAATGCATTAAGGTAGAGATTGAATTAGAAACCATCAATGCTTAGAGAACATTTTTATCAATGAAAGTTATCAAGAATCTAGACTGAGGTATCATGGTTGCATGAACAATTAGAACATCTTACACTATTGGTACCAGCACCTTCCATAATCTAGAGGTGCAGATTGAGTGCCTATCGGCTAAACTATTTTAGGCATGCCAGGTTGATGAAAAAGTCATGTTCATAAAAGAAGGCTTAGAGAAACTAATGAATCATGATTTGCTAGGCTCCAATATCGGACCCACGATATCGAGTATGTGATATCGCATCCTGGGCAATGATATTGAATACACGATATCTCGATTCTTATGTCAACCTATAAATATAGAACCTAGGCACACAGGAACAGGGGAGTCAGATAATGTTAGCGTAAAGTATTTTTATCAATTTCAATTCATTTCAATTCTTTCCCCAATGCATGCCCGTAGTGTGATGATTGTAATTGTATAGAACCTTTATTTGAGTGTGACATACTTGGACATGCACATGATCAGCAATAAAGATCGATATTACTCCATCATTGCAGCATTCACTTGTTTTTAATTGTTTAATCATTATTTTTATTTATTGTTTTCTTAGTTAATATTTCTTTACCATCATTTACTATTCCTATTGTTAAATGCAGAATGAGTATGACTTCATCATGAACATTGAAGTGTAACTACTTGGTAACCCAGTAGCGTATTTAGGAGTGGTTAAGTAATGTGCACTTGGTAATCCTACAAGTAGTTCATGAGGTCCAAGATGCGTATAGATGATTAAGGAAAGATGCTCATCGCACTTAGGCTAGCTTAGACTTCATTTCCTACTTCTTATTAGTTTAATCAAGCTTATCTTCCATTATCCCTAGGAGTAGCACTAGTTTAGGACCACATCATTTGCCTCACTCTAGACTAAACCATACGTGACCAAGTAAATACTAGTTCAAGTGGGAAGATAGTGAACTATGATCAATGTGTAACTAGCTAGATACCACAACTATTTCGTCTGTGGAGTTCGACCAGATTGTGTGTGAATGCTTGTATTCATATGGTTGAGTGTAGGGGTACCTCGTCACTCATTAACAACAAATTAGAATGTTAAAGCATCAGTCCTAAGAGAGGGAAAAGATAAGTTAAGAAAACAAGAGGTATGTACTCTTCCTTTTCCAATAGGTATGAAGATTTGAGTACAATAGTTAAATCATGATCCTATTTTATGACAAGTACCTTCCTATGGATAAAAAGCACTTGAGCTTGTAGTAGGAGCTAGAAATAAGACTACTAGTAAAACTAATAAGCTCAAAAAGATCCATCTAAACAAGAAAGTAACCTAGGATGTTGAGGTGTATAGATTACATAAACTTATAGCTCTGCTAAATGAACATGTAACTAGAAAGAGGTGTGAGGTGAAGAAGAAATTTAATATCTTGCATGTCAAACTTTGACAAATGATCACAAGTGAACCAACTTTGTAAGAGAAGATGAACCTATTAGAAAACATGTACATCCTCCACCATGAAGTAGTTGTCACAGTCCTTAAGAGGAGACTCATGGAAGCTAAGGACATGTAGGTGGAATGGAGGAGGTACCTTCATGTGATCTAAACCTTTATAGGTCAACTGTACATGGAGCTAGAGGTATTGAGTGATATTCAAGTTAGATGTAGCCCAACTCAAGCTTTTGCAAGTGAGAAGGAATCGTGAGTAGTTCTAGGTTGATGCTAAGGAATGGTGGCAAGCACTTCTGTAAGAGCAAGGACTAACGCATAAGCAAAACTAGTAGCTTTGAGTCAGGGTTATGGACCTAGAAGCCTAACTTTAGCAATTTTATATGTCCATGCCCCACTCTTTAAGCTTCTTCCCATGCTAAGCAAGCATGTTAGGGAGCTTCTTCTCTCATCCATCACCCCTTGGTATTTCTTAATGAGGTGGCTTATATTACAATGCATTATCATGTTGTATTCCTTCACATTGATCATGTCATATGTCTAGTTTTAGTTTTATATTTTGGGTCTAAAAGCTATGTGATAGCTTAACTCAATCATGAAGGAATGATAACTCATCCAATCACATTTTATAAGCCAATTATGAGTCCTAAATTTAGGAAGTGTTTCATGTGTCTCATGTTTATGGTCTAGCATGTTCAGTAGTAGTTCTTAATGCTCTGATATGTACCCTTTCCCCTAGGTCATACTCTGAGGTTATATGCATAATTCCAACCTATATAAGGTGATTATTTCTTTATTTGAATGTCCTAGAATTTTTTTGGCATGTATCCTTAGGTTTCAAGTGATACCTAAATCAAAAGAAATAAAGTGTAATTTTGGGGATGTGGATTAACTACCCTATGTTAGTACACCTCCTACATTAGTGTAAGGATGTTGATGCACCCTTCTAGTAGACGTGATTTACTTGACCTTTCTTCATGTGTGTCCAAGATTAGTTTAGGTTACATTAATGAGCCTCTTTTGATGCCTTAGCATTGACAAACCCCTCCCATTATCACACAAAAGCTATAAACACTTGGGATGAGCTCTCATACTTAACAAGTTAAGCATTTCATTTTTTCTTTTGGTATCTAGTTTTGTATGAAGAGCTCTTCATCCCTTAGGCAAGTGTTTTATTTCATGTTTTATGTGTGTTTTAAGTTATCACTTTCACAAGTATAGCTAGACTCTGTTAGAGTGATATGATGCTTTCATAGCCCAAAACCATTTGGTGAATGCAAAGTCTAGTTTTTGTCTAATGACTAAAGATTATGATTTTCCCTCATTCTATCATTTATGCCTTAAATATTAAAACATAAAAAACATTTATAAAATATTAAAATCATAAAAATACTTATTTAATTCTCATCTACATAAGCTATGTCAATTCACCCTTACCCAAGGGAGTCATAACTGTATAACATGGTATTAGACCATCAAGGTTGTCACTAACAGTCAATTTATTTACATTTTGTGTGTGATTTTGCACTTGTTCCCAAGAGGGATTACAATACGAGCATTGTACGTGTTCCCAATAGGGCTTGCAATGCATGTGTGTTTATTGTTATTTTATTCTTTGTAATTATCATTTCCATAAAAATTATAAAGTATAAAATTATAAATATTTTCTCCATCTCTCACCATGATTATATGGATTTTATTGTATCATATGTAATATAATATCTTTTCTATTTTTTGAATGCAATAATATACATGATTCGAATGATAAATCACATTCGTCCATTCGTCCAAAACCAGTGGGAGCCCTATCAAGGGCTCCCAAAAGAATTGTAATATAACTTAATTAAAACTTTATAACTAAGCATTTCCCACTAGAATAGAACCCATGAATTAAAACTTTCAAATCAAGAGTCTTACCACTAGGCTAATATCTCATTATTTAAAAAAAATATTATTTATCCAAGCTATATATAAAATATAGCCACACACAACCATAGAAAAGCTTAATATGTAAACATATTTTCTAAAATAAATAAATGAATTCATCAATAAAAATAACATGTACTATCATAGTACATATAGGAAAATATAGCTAAATAATATTAATATAGCTTATATAAAAAATTACTTCTAAATAATTATAGCTTATGTAACGAAAGAACTATGTAAACCAAACAACCACACAAGTTATAGTTAAGCATCCTATAAGTTACCATAAAATGTAAATAGCTCATAAAAGGGGGGTGTGGAAAGGGGGGAGAATCATAATGTTCAAAAATTTAGAGTACTACCACTGAAGAGATAGTCTAAAGAAAAATCCCAATGATTTTGAAATTATTTTTCAAGTTTTCATCCTTACAACCAATCCTAAAAGATGTCCCCTTTAGAATAAGAAAAGGATCAAGCCTTACCCTCATTTAGAAGCACCTTCATAGGTTTTCACATTTTACTAAAGGATTTCTTATAAAAAGAAGGAAAAAACTCTTTTCAAATACAAAAGAACTTTCAATAAGAAAAAATAAATATATATCAAGAGAATATAAAAGCCTTTTGATTCCCAAAATAATTATAATATAGGTATACCATAAGATATATAGTCTATTTAAAACTTTATAACTTAATATTGCCCACTAGAATTGAACCCATAACTTGAAGCTTTAAAATCAAGAGTCTTACCTTTATGCTAACACCTCATTGATCATGGGAAGCATTTCAACTTGTAGCTATAGCTAAAAAGTGACATCCTTGAAAATCTAATATTTACCTTCTAAAGAAATATTATATTTATGCTCTTCCTATTATAAAATGAATGCATACCAAAGCTTCCAAATAAAATGAAGAATAAATAGCAAAAAATACTTCCAAATGTAAAGAAAAAAAGTAGAAAAAATAAGTTGATCACCAAGAATGATGTCATTTATGCTTAGTTGAAAGTTGTTAAAAATTTTGGTGGTTCATTTCCAAGCATGCTTTACAATAAGACACTTAAAAAAACATGAGAAAATGAGCCTTCACTTTGATAAAGAGGTCAAGGAAAAATAATTCCCATATGTTAAAAACTAGTGCAAATAGAAAGATCTTGATGAATAAAACACTATAAACTCATGAATTATTGGAAAGATAGGAATTCTCCAAATATATTCCATTTTCCTCATCCAAAAATGTGGTGATAATTGCATTTTCCAAACCTTATTGAATTTTCTATGAATAAAATCATTCTTGGTAATAATGTTGAATGCAACTTTGGAGTTAAAAAATAGATCTATTATACTTTCAAAAAATATATCGACAAGTGTAATACAAACTACTATCAACTTTAAATAAATTCTCAAGATCATAAATTAATTTTTCAAAAAAAAAAATCTCTTTATATTTTGACCATAGACACTATCGTGCATATGTAGATAGAAAATTATAGTAATATCAAATTTGCTATAAGTGATACATAATCTAGATGAATTAGTAGTCCAAGTTTCTTCATTAATAGGAAGCCACCATGGGCTAATTTTCTTAAGCATATCTTCTAAAACTATAATAAGATTATAACTTCAATACTTACTAAGCTTATACCATGTCTGTTAAATTATTAGAAATAAAACTAAATAACTAGGAATAGAAATGGCCTAAGTTTAAAAAATAGTGAAGAAAGTTATTATAAGATTAACATTATTTTTAGATTTTTCTTACCTAAGTTTATTTCCTAGAAGAAGCATCCAAACATTGTCTTCATGGATGTACTTTACAATACATTTTGTTGAGATAGAAATACCTTGAGTATAACAATTAATAAGGCTAAGTTCTTCATCTATCTTGCTAATATTGTAAATATCTCAAGAAACTCTAGAAAAGCCTTTTCCATGTTGCTTAGGAGACCAAAGAAACCAATAGATAATATAATTAATTCTCTCATAATAAGTTTTTATGGAAGCCCAACACCTAGAGTAATAAACATGAGTAGATTGAAGTATTTGCTTGATAACTAAAACTATGTCAACAATAGTAAGCTTTTTTTATTTTCATTTATCTTATTAATTTTATCAACCACATAATTCCACAAAATATTTAGACTAGGCTCAAAAGAAAAAGATATTCCTAAAACTTTAAAGAAAAAATCTTTTTTTATGATCTTTCAAGACTTGAAAGTAAACCACTCATCAATATTATCATTATGATAAATAATAGATTTTTGAAAATTGATATAAAGACCTAATAACATGAACTATTCCTCCATTCTAGTTCTCAGAGTATTGATATGTTGTAGACAATTATTAATCATAAAAAGAAAAGAATAATCTACCAAGTGCATGTTAATCAATTGCCTACCTTGATATCAATTAGAATTCTCTTAATGATATTCCTTTATAAATCATAATGTAAATTATGTGAAAAAAAAGCCTATAGAAATAATAAAAAGATAGAGAGGTAGAGAACAATCTTGACAAACTGACTGTTATAGAGAAAAGAAGGAACTTAATCCAAAATTTACAGCAACTTGAATATTAGCAAATTGATTAAAATAATTACCAAATCCACATTTACAAAGATAGCACTAATGAAATTCTATTTAATCTTATCATAAGCTTAGGATATTATAACTTAATAAAAACAAAGAAATTACTATATAAAAAGTTAATGGTTCAAGTCCATGCAAAGCTAAACATACCAATAAAAGCATAAAAGTGTTCCAAAACTAGTAAGCTAACATCTTCCTCTTTGTTTTCACCTCCCACATAATATAAGTAATAGTGGAGATGAGTTAGGTTATTAGCAAAATGCTTAGTATAGCTTTCTAATATTTTTGTATTTTTACATTTTGGAATTTTATGTAACTTTGTTTAATGTTAAGCTTGAATTATTTGTAATTGTATTACCCTTTTGTTGACATAAATGGACTTGTACTTGCTTGTCTTTGGTGAAAGCCTTGGTTTTATTTTACAATTATTTATTTTTACATTTATCAAGATCCTTCTTAGTAGGATAAGTATCATGGCTTTAGGTGATGATCCCGATCCTTTTTGTATTTATATTTCGAGATCTAAAGTCATGACTTCCAATTTAGAATAACATTTTAAATATATTTTGATGATCATTTTATAACAATTATTTAACAAAGTTTTGAAGGATCAAAAAATGCCAAAGAATTGTAGAAAAGTTATTATTGTTCCCATCTACAAAAATAAAGGAAATATTCAAAATTTTACAAACTATAAAGGAATCAAGCTAATGAGCCATACTATGAAACTTTGGAGGAGAGTTTAATCAAAAATATTAGAAAATAAATTTGGATTTATGTCTAGGACATCTACTATAGTGACGATTTCTTGATATGATAATTAATTAAGAAATTTACAAAATGTAGAGAAAATATATATGTATGATCTTCATTGACTTGGAAGAAGCATATGAAAAAGCACCTAGAGATATTATTTGGTAGGCCTTGTAGAGGAAAAACATCGCTAATAAATACATTAAATCAATTCAAGACATATATGAAGGAGCTACCAGTAAAATTAAAATAGTTTGTGAAACAACATTTGATTTTCCAATCATATTAGGTCTACATCAAGGTTCTATGCTTATCCCATACTTAATTGCCATTATTATAGATGAATTAACAAAGAAAATACAAGATGAAATCCCTTGGTGTGTGCTATTTGCAGATGATATTATGTTGGAGGATACAACTCAAGAGAATGTTGCTTGTAAAATGAAGAAGTGGAGATATTGTCTAGAATTGAAAGATTTAAAATTTAGCAAAAGTAAGACAAAAAATATGAAATGCAATTTTAATAATATCATAAAGAGTGATGAAGTAAATATGAAAATTCAAGACCAAAAAATCCCTTACTACAAATAATTCTACTACATGGAATCAATCCTCCAATTATATGGTGAAACTGGTAAAGATATAAAAAAATATAAATCAAGTAGGATCATCAAAATGGAGACAAGCTAATAGTGTTCTATGTGTTAAAAGAATACCAATTGATGAGTGGCGAGGTACCCCTACACTCCACCATACGAATACGAGCGTACACGCGCGATCCGGTCGAACTCCGCAGACTAAATGCCTTAACGCCACAAGAAACACTTGGG
>MNCI01035815.1:130968-199452 GCA_015680685.1 Gnetum montanum
CGCGATATTGCGTACGTGATATCGCGGCCTAGTGCAAGTCGCGTCTCATCACCAATAAAACTAAAGGTAAAATTTTACAAAATATCAATTAAGCCTACTATATTATATGATGTTGAATGTTGAGTAGTAAAAAAGAGATATGAACAATAAATTAGAGTGGTAGAAATGTGAATGCTTATATGGATGTTGAATGTTACTAGAAGAGATAAACTATATCATATAGATATTAGAAAAATATTTAAAGTGATTCTTATTTTAGATAAGTTATAGAAATAATAGCTTAGATTATTTGGGCATGTTCAAAGAATATTAGATAATGCACTTATAAAAAAAGATTGCTACATCCCTATTCTAGGAATGACACTGAAAGAAAGACCAAAAAAGATATGGAAAAAAATTGAAGATCACTTGAAGAAAGTGTAATTAAAAAACTATTTAGCTCTTCATATAAGAAAATGGTGAAAAAAACTCTCATGTAGTTGATGTCATTTTATTACAATAAGACTAGGATGATGATTGATGAGTGGCAAGGTACCCCTACACCCAACGATACAAATCACTAAGGCATTCACGTGCAATTCAATCGAATTCCATGGACCTATAATTCTTTAGTGCACTAATTCTCTAGGAAGTGAAATGGGCATTGAGAATGATCGTTGTCTTCTCAGTTCCACTTGTGAAGTACAAGTATATGGTTAAGTGCAACCAAGGTATGTGATTTTTATAATTTTGTATTTTATAAATTTAATCACCTACAACAAGAATAAAAGGTAAAGTAATTTAAGATCTAATTCATCTACTGCCTAGTTAGCCTAATACAAGTACCCATTCCCATTTTCCAGACACATCTTGAACATGTATAGCACTGTTGGGCTACCAAACGTTAAGCGTTTCTAGGTAACCACGTGCTACACATATGCTTGAGGTGGTCGTGCTTGTGTTCATTGACAACTGAAAATTAATTGCTTAATTAAAGTGCATTAAAGTGAAGTGCATGAAAATAAAGTGCATGAATATTAAATGCATCAAAGAAACATTAATCTATTCTCAATGCTCCAAGGATGATCAAAAGGATTCATTTTTATTCCTATCACACTGTTGTGCTCAAGTAAATCAATGCTTGAACAAAGATCTGTACACACTCAAACTCCTGCTGTGAGCACTCAAAAAATATTTTAACTCTAGAGAAAACAAACTATAAGAGCTTTACTATCTATGAAAAAAACTATTAAAAACTATATGAAAATCATGAGCCCAAACACTATATTTATAGGCCAACATATACCCTGCAATATCAAATATTTGACATCGCATCTTGGATTCTAATATTAGGTATCCGATATCAAGGCTCCAATATCAGATATCTGATATCAAAGCTAGTCAAAACAAGATTCATCATACCCTCACAACTAAATTAAAACTTGTCCTCGAGTGAAAGAGGAGGAACAAGTTCCTTACAAAATATTGGAAAGGTATGGGATTATTAATTGACATAAAAAATAACTCAAATGGAACAAACAAACTCCCAAGTTCTCGAGTGTATGGATATACAATCTTTTACAAAATTTGGATGTTCATGACAAGAGAAGAGAACACCCTAGATAAAAATGACATCCACTCCCCTTGGCAACTAAAGAGTGAGAGAGAAGATCCAATGATCATGAACAATCCTCATCGTGTGGTACTACTGCATCATCCTTGGTGAAGATAGTCCTGCTTCTAATCTATGCTTTTCACTACAATCATAACAATATCACAAATTAGTATATAATGTGTAACACATAGCTGGTAAGTGCCTTGTCTCATTGGTGGTTACACTTAGCTAGGTTGTGATTGTGGTAGATTGATTCCTTTAGGAGTGTTAGTGGGAAGACTAACAAATAGGGTAAAATAGATAAGCAATCCATTAAATTTGAAAAATTTCTACACAAGGAAATATTTGAAGAGGGTGTAAGAATTTATAATAATAAAAAGGAAAGTTCACTAAAAAATGTTGTGAAGATGTGCACAATTGGATGTCATTGATGAGGTAAACAAAAGGATTTGATTGTATGAGTTTCTAAGGATAAAGAACTTAACTAATCCAACCAAAAGATATGCAAGTGGATCCTCCCCAAAGTAGGCACAAGCCTTTTATTACCCTTGCATAACTTCAAATTGAGGAGTCCATGGGCCTTGTGGATGATTAATGGTTATGGAAGGTTAAGTATACAAACCTGGAAAAAACTACCTACGAATTTCAACACATCAAACAAGAACATGAAACTGGCAATGAGGTGAGACATGGAAAGCATAGATGGATGAGAGAGAGAGTGGAATGAAGTTCCTGATTAAGGTCACATAAAGTCCCTTGTGAATTTTATGGTTAAATGACTTAATAAGATCCATCCTTAGTCCAGACCAAAACCATCGTGTTTTTTTTTTATGAGAACCACACCATGCAAATACTTATTCAACTTTCCTTTAGTGTTCAACATGAAATGGTAAGAAATCCATGAAAACACACATGCATCCAAGTAAGTAGAAAGACACAAAGAATACCAAATCCCCTTGAAGTCACACCCTATTCAGACCTTTGAACCATTTCTAATTCTGGAAACTATCAAAGTCACAAATTTGTTATAGTTTTATTAATGAAAAAGGGACTACATATTTCTAGAACAAGGAAAACCAAAGTATGTGAATGGGTGGATATTGCAAAATCACTGCTTGTTGCATGAAAAAGAAACCATGTCCTCATTATCCATAACAAAATTCAAATCTAGAATCTAGACACCAACAATCAAATAACAACATAGTACATACCACCATCAAGCAACGAATTACCACTATGCTTAGCACTTATTAACAAAAAGTTAGAAAATCACACCAAAATAAAAAAAATATAAAAAAAAGTGTAAAATATTCAAGAAATAACAAATGTACTAACATTGTTGTAAAAAAAATTAAAAAAGATTAATAGCATAAAAACAAGAAGATGTAAAATAAAAAATGTGTAAAATAAAAAGTTGCAAAACAAAAATGTGTAAAACAAAAAGGGTAAAAAATTGAGGAGCTTCTTATATATTTAGCATGGATGGCCATCTACCCCACAACTAAGTTGAAGGGAGGAGATCTAAAATATTGAGTGTGGTTGTCCATCCAATGAGGTGTTTGTTGTATTTGCTGGCTTATGCTTGTGGAAAGGTTTGAGTTGTTATATTTTCACTAGTTGCTTCTTGTCTAGGCTTTTAGGTTTGTAGATCATCATGGCCCCTAAATAAAAAGTTTCATAAATTATAAGGTCCTTTTCACAACATTGGAAACTTAGTTCATTGAGGTACATATGTGGGATTCCAATAGATAACCTTATCTTCTAGTTGAAGTTTGACTTTTTGGATTTTAAGGTCATGGCACTTTTTGTTGTAGGCCATGTGCAACTCATTAGATGATAGGGCCACTAGTCAATTTTATCTAGTAGGTTGAGATTCATTAGTTTTTCTTTTTATGCTAGACTCAATTCAAGGTCAAGGTTAGAGGCTATTGAAAGTGTATGGAGCTTAGATTGAATAAGAAGTGTCAATAATTTTATGTACACTAGCTCATAGGGAAAGTAGCCTATAGGAAGTTTCCATGTTGAGCAGTAGGCCCAAAGAGCATTGTTAAGTTTCATGATCCAGCCTTTCCTATATTTGCTAACAGTTCTTGTTAGAATCCTTGTGATTTCCCTATTGGTAACCTTAGCTTGACCATTGGCTTGGGGATGGTAGGGTATTGTGAGTTTATGTTCAACCCCCAAGCGTTGCATGAGCTTCCAAAAGGTAGTGCCTATAAAGTGACTTCCATTATCAAAAATTAATGCACATGGCATACCAAACCTATTTACAACATTTTTCTGTACAAACCAAGTAGCAGTAGAAGATGTACAGTTCGTGAAAACTACTACTTCTACCCATTTCGTACAATAGTCAACAGCAACTATAATGTATGCCTTTCCATTTGACATGGGTGTGATGGGACCCATGAAGTCAATGCCCCATATGTCAAAGGATTCCAGTGATTAAATCCATTGTTGAGGTCCCTCCATTCAAGTAGTCATTCCACCATCTCATTGGCATCGTTCACAAGAGTGGACATATTAATGAGCATCCCTAAAAATTATTGGCCAATAATACCATACCATCAATATTTTAATGGTTGTGCATCTCTTAGCATAGTGGCATCTATAAGGACCTTCATGAGTGTCTTGGAAAACATGCAATTGATCAACATTAGGGACATACCATCAAACCAGGTCATCGATGCACACCTTGTAAAGGTGCCCATTAATCTCCATGAAGTGTTTAACCTAGTGAAGAAACAACTATTTCTTCTGGTGATCCAACCCTTGTGGCATCTCTTGGTGAGAAGATAGGTGAGAATGTCATCATACCATTTAGGCTCATCGAGCAATTATTCAGTTATAGCCCTATCAAAGAGGAGTTCATTAGAAAAAATATCAGATAGTGGGCTTTCTTCCTCTTTGTTGTCCAATCGTAATCGAGACAAGTAATCAGCAACCACATTCTTAGTGCCCTTTTTATCTACCATCATAAGATCAAATTACTACAAGATCACTAGCCACTATATGACACAAGGACTTACCATTGGCTTGTTCATCAAGAAGCGAATGGCACTATGATCTATGTGCACAAATACTTTATATCCAAGCACATAGTGCCTGAACTTCTCTAGAGCAAATACCACTTCCATCAGTCCTTTTTTTGTAGTGGTGTAGTTCAATTGTGCATCCACAATGCTTTGACTAGCACAGTGGATGTAATATGGATGTTTCTTATCATCGATCTATGTAAGTACAACTCCTAAGGCATAATTTGATGCATCCTTCATAACATGGAAAGTTTGGACAAGTTGAGTGCTTGTAGGATTGGAGTTTCTACAAGTTTTTCTTTCAGCTGTTGGAATGCTTATTCACATTCTGTGGTCCAAAAAAATGGAGCATCTTTCTTTTTTAGCTTCATCAACAATTTTTCAATCTTAGAGAAATTCTCTATGAATCATCAATAATAGCTACTATGTCCAAGGAATGACCAAATATCTTTGACAGTTTCTGGTTGGTGAGTTATTCCTTGGATGACCCTTATTTTTTTGGGGTCAATCTCAATTCTTGCTTGTAATATCTTGTGCCCTAATACAATGGCTTCCTGGACCATTAGATGACTCTTTTGCTAATTGAGCCTAAGGTTTGTCTCAATACATCATTTCAATACTTGCTCAAAGTGGTCCAAGGCTTACTCAAATGTAGCTCCATATGTGAAGAAGTCATCCATGAAGACTTCCACATAACTACCGATCTACTATTGAAAAATGCTTAGAACCAAGGGTTGGAATGTAGCAAGGGAATTACACAAACCAAAAGGCACCTTATGATATGTAAAAGCTCCCCAAGGACTTGTGAATGTTGTCTTGGCCTAGTCCACTGGTGTGTAATCTAGATCTAGTTATAGCCACTATAACCATCTAGGAAACTGTAGAAGCAATGCCCAAATATTGTGTCTAACACCTGATCAACAAATGGTAATGAAAAATGGTCCTTGAGTGTTTCCATATTCAACAGCTAAAAATCGATGCAGACCTACCACTTTCCACCTTTCTTGGGCACAATAACAAGTGGACTAACCCACTCACTATTCACAATGGGATAAATAAACCCCACCTTGAGCAGTTGTTCAATTTCTTCCTTGACGATCTACTTTAGTTTGGGGTCAATCACCTTTGTGGCTATCTCTTTGGCTTCATGGTTAGATTAGTGTAAATGCGATGTTGGCATATCCTAGGATCAATCCTTGTGAGTTCAGGATATGACCAGACAAAAGCTATTGATCATTTTTGAACCACATTCAATAGCATCATTTTCTATTCTAAAGCAAGATTTGCATTGATTATGATCAACTTCCCATTCTTCAAAAATACATATTCCATGCCAACTAGTAGAGTTTTTAGTTCAAGGGACTCTTGCTTGAAATTTTTAGGAATTTCCAACTCTCCCTAATATGTATCATAATTTCCATCATCAAAGAGTTTGTGATGAACTTCCTCTAGTTCATCCATGCCAACAACATATATGCATTGTAGGCTCTTAGTTGGTTCCATGCAAAGTGTGTGATGAGTCATGAATTTGCTAACAGCCACGATATCATAGATGACGTGATAGCACGTACACCACAATATCGCACCTACGATATCGCATCCATGATATCATAGACAACGCGATATCGCGTACGCGATATCGCAGCCTAGCCACAATATCGCATACACGATATCATAGCATGTCTTCTCATCTATAAATAAGAGGTAGCTAGATCTAGAGGAGTTAGTCAATTTAGAGTTAGTTTTGATTTTAGTTTTCATTTTTCCTATCAACCCTTTTCCTCTCAGTGTATGCCAGTAGTGTGGTGATTGTAATTGTGTGGCATCCTTTATTCGAGTGTGACGTACTTGGACACGCACATGACCGAAAATAAAGATCGAGATTACTTCATCATTGCAGCATTCACTTAGCTTAATCATTTAATTAATTTTTATTTACTACTTTCCTAGTTAATATCTTCTCACCCTTAAACTCCTGTTAAATGTGGAATGAGTAAAACTTGATTATGAGCATTTAAGTGTGACTACTTGGTAACCCAGTAGCGTACCTAGAATCTATGCTTGGTAATCCCAGTAGTAGTCATGCACAAATTCCAAGATGTGTACGGATGATCAAGGAACGGATGCTCATTACACTTAGGCTAGCTTAGATTCTCTCTCACCCTTTCTCTCTTAGCTAAGACAATATTACCTTCCATTGCCTTCAGGAGTAGCATTAGGTTAGAAACACATCATACACCTCACTCTAGACTAAATCATACATGACAAAGTTAATACTAGTCTAGGTGGGAAGACAGCGAACTACGACCTAAGACTATCTAGATGCCACAACTAGTCCGTCTGCGGAGTTCGACTGGATCGCGCGTGTAACGCTCGTATTTGTATGGTTGAGTGTAGGGGTACCTCGCCACTGATTAGTGTGCTACTCTTAAAATCAATGGTCAACCACTAGGTGCCCTCTTGTTTTGTGGCTACTACATACAAACACCTTTGAATTTCTACTTCTAATGCACAGTGCTTACATGCACAAATAGATGCTCATTTCACTGCCCAAAGTTTTTGCACATAATTGTACCTTGTATCACTATACACAATGCATGGAACTTGCTTCTTCTTGATCTTTCTGAATGTATTTTCTTTGGATATTTTCAAGGAAAGATCTCTTATGTCCATTCTTACATCAACAGTGCTTAGCCATGCCCTTTCCATGATGATTGGGAAGTCCCCTTTGTAGTTCTTCACCTTGATCACTAGGAAATTAGTAGGGTAAGACTACCCACAAATAGTGGTCACAATGTCTTCTACTAGTCCCAATGGAATAGTGATGGACTGGTCTACCAATTCTAGTTTGATATTGCTCTTCTTTAAAGGAGGCAAGTTCTAGATAGTATACATCCCATAAGAAATTAGATTGAAACCAAAGCCTAAGTCAAAAAGAGCTTTACATGGTTCATTCCAACAATTTGCAAATAGATCAAAGGACTTCCAAGATCTTCTAACTTCCTAAGAAGGTTTCTAGCACAGATACAATTAGATACATTATGAGTAAGCATCACAGTGTGGATCCTAGGTGATGTTTTAAAGCAGACTCAAAGGAATTTGATACAAAGGAAGACATAGAAACATGGTTGTTAATCATAGATGTAGTTGAGGGCTTAGGAAAATTGCATGATTAGAAGAAAGGTCTTTTCTTTGATCGAGTATCTAAACCACTCGGTTGATGAACCAATTGTAGATTAATGGTCCTAATAGCATTGTGTTGTTGTGATTAAGCTAGTAGTTCATCCTAAGGTGGAGTAGGTGGTAGCTATGTGGAGGGTGGAGGAAGATATGCAAAAATAGGAGAAGGATAAGGGTAAGAGGTGGTATCCCTTAATGCATGTGGAGAATGAGTTCAATAATAATTAGAAGGGTGATAGTGAGATTGGAAAGTAGAAACGTGACTGGAGGAGTCACATGGAGACAGGGGTTGCTGAACATGACACCCATAGGGATTAGGTTGTCAGTAAGGATATTGCTACCTTGGTGTTACTAGGACCCATGACTCTGGTTGCTACCACTATTAATATTGCTCATATGGTTACGATAGAGTTCCAGTTGGATAATATTGCTGTTGCTTTTAGAACTACCTAGAATTACCTTGAGGATAAGGTAATCTTCTAGGTGTTTTCCTTTGTGCGAGTCATGAATTCAAAGCGTATACCCCATACTCATATAAGTGTGACACTATTAGACAACATCCCTTAGGATGTTCATACTAGCAGACATCACACCCACCATCATCATCTAATTCACTATCCAAAACTTCTTTTATTGCAGCAATCTTGCCCTTACCTCGTTGATAAGCACATTCAACTTCCTTGTGCCTCATACGCTCATAATTACCACCCCATTCTTTGGATTCTTTAACAATTTTTAGTATAGCTTGAAATCTGCTATCCATGGAGTCCCATAACATATCAACCTTGGCCGTAATTTCAAATTAGAATTTTTGAAGTGGCAATGCTTTCCTATTCACCATCTCATCAAGTGTTGATTCTTCCTCACTATCACAAAATTGAAACTCTCTCTTGTGAATGGAAGGATCATGATTATACTCTTCTACACTTTCTCATTTTCATAATTCACCTTCCTCTTTAGCTACCTAATCATATATCTTTGGATCTAATAGGCACTTAATTCTAATAGTCACCCTTGGGCATAGATGCCAAGGGTTTTCCTCATTACAAATCAAGGCCTTTCTACAATGTGGCTAAGTTGATCTAGTTGAGAATAACCATGGCCAGGACATCTATGCATTAAGAAATAATATTGGCTGATGGCAACATCCAAGGGTTCCATGTGTTCCTTGTTTCCATCCTTAGATCTTCCTTATCATGTTAAACACTCTATAGTACATTTGATATTTATCATTAAATAATTCAGGTATTATACTCCACCATCTAATAGATTCTAGTTCTAAGGATCAGTACTAGTTTTCTGCTTCTTTAATGAGTGTCTATGGGAACAACTTAAGCTTTTTCCATTTATTCTCTATGTTCTGCAAGGCACATGCATCTTGAAAAGCTTGGAGATGGTTCTGTGGATCTAAGTTATATCCCCTTTCAAACCTATGAATATTGTTCATATCTAATCTTTTGATCTGACTATCCTTTACATGCCTTATTGGAATTTGTACTGCCTCTATATTTATAGGTCGTCATATACCCCATGATATCAAATATTTGATATCACATCTTGGGGTTCAATATCAGGTATCCAATATCGAGACTCTGATATCCAATATCAGAGCTAGTCAAAACATGATTAATCATATTATTATTATTATTATTATTTTATGTGACTAGATGCTTAGTGCCCTTATTAATAATCTTTTATTACTTAACATTATTATCTATTAGTTATTTTTTACATGGAACAACAATGCTCTAAATAAGCATTACTTATACCACCCTTAACCCCCAAAGTCGCTAAGTGTTCTAAAGTAGCTCAAGGTATACTATGCCTTAATGTCCTCGAGAACCTACGAATATAGCAAGAGCACATAATAGATACATCACTCATTAGTTAAAAGGTTATGAGTGTTGTAAGGGTGCCTTGATAATCATATAAGTGATCAAACCAACATAATGTACATATATAACATTCATAGAGAGCACTAGTGAACACATGGTAGACATTAATCCTTAAAAAAGCTGAGGGATATCCCTATACTATGTGCATCATGTGAACTTTTATTAGTGAATAGATTATGTTTTTTTATACAATAGGATAGTATTATTCTTTTATAAAAATTTTTATTTTTATTATCCTTTTACACCTATTTTATGAATACCTACTAATTTGTTTGTTATTTTTTTTTTTTTTTTGCATCTTTTCGAATTTATTAAGTTATGATTTTATTTTTCTAAGTAATGCCTTTCTATCCTAAGCCTAGGTTAATGGGCATTATACTTATGTGTTGTTCATGTGGTTTTTTATAGCTTAATATTTATCACCATATGAAATTGAATTTTTAGTTATGTTCATTAAGAGCCCCTTTTTGATGTTTTGGTATGTCAAAACCTTGTAAAATGAAGATCATATATACTTGTATGTATGCTAATGTATGCTCTTGTATGGTTCAAGTTCACTCCACAAATAAATCACCTTAAAATACTAAATCCAAATATCATGAAAAGACAAAAACTTTTGCTAGAAAACAAGAAAATTAGCTATCTTTAATTAATTTATTAGAAGATTACAATAGGGATCTAAAAACCCAAAAGCATCCAAACCCTATCACACTCTAATGATATTGTAGAGAATAAGGCTCTACAACCACACAATGGCTATTCTTAATGCAAGACTCAACCAATAGAAAACCTCTTCCATAACCTGACACTAAGATCTCAACTCATAAATAAGATACAAGAGAATAGAATACATAGACTAACACATCACAAGTTAATCTTGGAGCTGCAATCACCAATTACACTCACCCAATGTGCTCACTCACTTTCTTTTACTCAGTGCTCCCCTCTCAAGAGCTTCTTTTCACCCTCATGGTTTACAACAATGGTGTATACAATAATATTTGTGTTAAACCAAAAACCTTTCCTCAACTCCATTTAAGGTTCTTTAGAAGTTTCTCAAGTCTTATCACCTTCTCTCCAACTATTTTCATCCTTTTCCATCATATTTCTTCTATTTCTTGAATTGGAATGCGCATTTTCGGAAGTTTTCCTAACTGTACCAATCATCTCTAGTCCCTAGAAGATGTCTCTCATCAAGACCATCTTTTAAGGGTGATGTCTTTTGTCCTAATAAGACCTCTCCCTCTAAGACATGTCTTCTACTAGCAAAAGACATCTTGAGCAAGACATCTTCCCTCCTACAAGATGTCTTCCTTGAGAAGATGAAAAATCAATAATATGTCTCCTCTGCATCCAAGACATCTTCTATCAACTCTCTATCTCTGCCAAGACATCTTCTAGCCCTCCAAGACGTATTCTCTAATCCTAAAACCTACAAACACAAATTTAGGAAAGGAACAAGGAAATTGGCAGAGGTGTTCCTACACTAGTCCTTCCACCTTTCAAAAAGTAAACTTACCTAAATAAGGGAGTAGGGGTTGAAGTGACCTCCTACTCATGAAGTTTGATCTCATGAATCCATATAGCATCATCTACAAATTGATCATCCCAATGGATTAAATATTTCTACTTCTTAATTCCCCAAGTGCTAGAAGCTTTCCTCTGCTTGAGTACAATTTCCTTTCTCTCATTTGAAGGCTTGAACTAATTAATAGCCCCCTTTAACTCATCAATGCTACCCTATATGGTCTCCCCATTAGTTGGTCCATGATAGTGCATAAGATCTAAAATATAAAACACAAAATATATACCAACATCATTTGTTAAATCAATCTCAAAAGCATTATCATAGATTTTAGCCTTAAGTTTAAAAGGCCACACCTACTTGGCTTTCAATTTAGAGAAGTTAATATCTCTTAATAAATTCTTCTTCCAATGCATCCAAACCAAGTCACCAACAACTACTCTTGAGAACTTTGTCTTTAGCCTTCTTCTTAAGATTTTATTTTACTTGTGAATGTTGATTCCTTATCTCTTACACAAAATTAGCACTAAGTTGAGATTCACCATCAAAGCTCTTCAAAGTGTCCACCATCTTTGGACAAAACCCATAGTTCACCTCAAATGGGCTTTTACCAAGAGCAACATGAAAAGCATTAATGTACAAAAACTCAACATGATACAACAAATTTTTCCACCTATTTGGTTGTTCATCACATAGATAGATCACTATGTTTAGAAAGGATTTATTAACCACCACTTTATGGCCATCATATTATGGAATATATACACTAGAAAAATTCAACTTTGTTGCTAAAACTTTCCAAATGAACCTTCAAAAATGACTTGTAAATTTGGAGTCTCTATCACTAATAATATTCAAAGAAATACCATACAACTTCACAACATGCTAGAAAAACAAATTTACAACATGAGAAGAATCACTCATCTTCTTGCATAGAATAAAATGTGCCTTCTTGAAGAACCTATCAACAACAACAAAAATTGCATCATTTCTATTTTTGGTCTTTGGAATACCACTCACAAAATCCATTAACATACTTTCCCATGGAGCTTTGGAAATTGACAAAGGCATATAATGTCCATCCACACCTTTATCTCCTTTGAACTTTTAACATGTTAAGTACTCCTTCACAAATTTTGAAACTTTTGTTGTCATACCAATCCAAAAATAGTACCTACCTAGGAGTTCTAATGTTTTATCCCTACTCATGTAACCTTTCATGCCACTACAATAATTTTCAAACAAAATCATTTTCCTAAAATCAGAATTAGGAATACATACCTTTCCATTTTTAAATTTCTCATCTTGAATATGATAGTCCCTCCATTGGTTTATCCTACTCATCAATGGCTCTTTAAGGCTCTTTCAAACCTACCCAAAATCAACATCATACTCATATAAAGAAGAAAAATCACCCATACCTTCCACATGAGGTACACTGAAATTTACCACATGTACCCTAGATAATGCATCAACCACCACATTGGCTTTACCACTTTTTTCCTTCAACACAAAATTGAACTCCTATAACTATGTCATCCATTTCATGTGCTTTGCACTAAACTTCTTTTGTAAGTTTAGAAATTAAAGTGTTTTGTGGTCCATTATAAAAGTGAACTTCTTAGGCAACAAGTAATTCCTCCAATGCTTGATTGGTTGAATAATAGCATACAATTCCATCTCATATATGCTATATTTTTGCCATGACTCATTTAACGTTTTAGAAAAAACAGCAATAGGCCTACCTTCTTGTGAAAGTACACCACCAATGACAAGTCCACTTGCATCCATCTCTATCTAAAAAGGTTTTTGAAAATTTGGAATTGCAAGCACTAGTTCACTAGTAATTTTTGCTTCTAGTAAGTCAAAGCTCCCTTGGGTCTCATTATTCTACATAAAAACTTCATTTTTCTTTAACAAAGGAAACATAGGCCACAAAATACCACTAAAATTTTTTATGAACCCTCTATAAGAACCTACTAAACCAAGGAATGATCTTACCTCCCTAACATTCTTAGGAGTTGGAAAATCTCTAATTACCTTTACCTTGCTAGCTTCCATTTGAATCTAATTTTTAGAAATCACATGCTCCAAATATGTGATTTTCCTCTTAAAGAAATAACTTTTCTTCACATTGATCACTAGTTGTGCCTCCTCCAACATAAGCTACATCATCCTCAAGTAATCTAAGTGCTCTTCCTCTTTAGGGCTATACACCAAAATATTGTCAAAAAAGATAAGACAATACTTACAAATCAATTACTTTAATACATCATGCATCAACCTCATGAGTGTAGCAAGTGTATTCATGAGCTCAAATGGCATCACCAACCACTCAACAATACATCTGATGTTTTAAAAGCTATTTTCCACTTATCACTAGGTCTAATTCTAATTTGATGATACCCACTCTTCAAATCAATTTTGCTAAAGATTTCAACATTGGTAAAGACATCAAGGATATCATCCATTCTTGGAATAGAAACTTGTACCTTACTATTATCCTATTCACTACCTTGGAATCAATGCACATCCTCCATTCATCACTGTTTTTCTTTGGCACTAGCACTATTGGAACTGCATAAGGTGAAATGGNTTTTCTTTGGCACTAGCACTATTGGAACTGCATAAGGTGAAATGGATTCTCTCACAAAGCCATTTGCAAGTAACTCCTCTACTTGTCTTTTCAATTTAGCACTCTAATTTGGTACCATTTGGTAATCTCTCTTGTTTGGAATGGTAGCACCACAAATAAAATCAATTTGATGTTGTAAATTCCTCATCGGTGATAATCCATTCAAATTTCCCTTAAACACCTTGGGAAATTTCTCCTTCAAGCCTAGCACACCTATGGGAAGTTCAACCTACACATCATCATGGTTAGTAGTAACTGTTGTCATAACAACAAAACCAAATTTGGTTTCAACATGTTCCTTAATATATTCCCTCTCTCCTCTAAGGATTAAGGAAGCATTAAGTGAACTTTGTTGTCTCACTTGATTAGTCATCATAGGAATCAAATCATGGATTCCATCATGTCTAGCTACACTCCACATATTTCTTGCTTCATCAAACTAAGCATCATTGTCAAAATTCCAAGGTCTACCAAGAATTATATCAATACAATCTATTCGAAACACACCACATTTTACTACATCATGAAAACCTCCAATTTTAAATCTCAAAGTGCATTATGTTGTCACCTCTTTGGAAAAATCCCTAGACAACTAATGCACTTTATAGGGTCTCGGATGAGGATTAGTTACTAACCGCAATCTAGCAACTACACTAGAAGATATAACATTTTCTTGGGCTCTTCTATTAGTTAAAAAATGAATCCATTCCCCACTAAGTAAAGATCTAGCTTCAATATGAAACAACAATTTTCTATTAGGATGATCTCTTCTATTTACATTTCCCATAAATGCAAAAGAATTTAATTCAAAAAAATCCTCAATTTTCGGAGCATTAGGATTACCTCTTTCAAGACCTTAGCTTGATGTCTCTTCCACCTCCATGGTTTGCACATCTTTGTCCTTGACTATCTTGTAAACTGGGCATTCCCATTACTTGTGTCCCCATTCTCCACACTTAAAGCACTAAATTTTTTATGAGTTATTACCTTAACCATTGACTCCTTTTCCTTATTTCATGTTGACTTTGCCCTTCTCACCACCTCGTTCAATCTTCTTATCTTAGCTTCCCTCATTATCCTTAGATTTACCCTTAGATCCCTTCTCCTTCCTCTTGGAAGTTTGTTTGTTCCTATTTCCAAATCCACCTAATTTCTTCTCCTCCTTGAATACAAAATCATAAGCCTCATTAAGAGTTTGTGGCTTATTAAAAGATGACTCTTGCTAGTATGCCATTTTTTAAGACCTCATAAAAAGATTGAAACCTATTCATACTCTTTCCAATTTACCTTAGCTTTATGAAATATATCATAAAATTCAATGTAGAGTTCTTTGTCATCCTTGTTACCTTACCATGAGGATTTTAGCTTCATAATGGTTTCTTGTCTCTGATGAGACTATTCAAATTTTCTCTTCAACCTATATTTCATTAGATCCCAATCTCTGCTAGGTTGGGATTCCTTTTCCAACAAAGTAGAAGTCATACCTTCTCATCTAGATTTAGCAATAGGTATTCTCAAGTTATTTGGTACCTCTTCCAACTAAAAATGCTTCTTAAGTATCTTCAGCCAACTTGCAAAATCATGGGTGTCATCTACACTATTAAAAGTCTTCAACTCTACATACAAAAGTCTTGCAACATTATTGAATGCTTTGGTATGTCTTTCTTCATCTCTCTTATCAAGCTTACCTGGAGAAGAAGTGTTTAACATCATTGGAACCCTCAAATTTCTTATCCAAGAAATAAGATTTCCTCCCATTGGAATCCTTAGCTAGTGGTTTTCTATACTCCCATAACTGGATTGTTCTTCCTCTTCATCTACTCTATCTCCATCTAGTTGTGAAACTTCTTCATCTAAATGTATGTGCTCTTCACCTCCACAGTCTAGATATGGCTGGGACCAACATTTTTATCTACCTTTTTGCTGATTTTATCTAACTGAGTGACCATCATCTTGAAGGTAGACTTCATGCTTGATGAGTGGCGAGATACCCCTACACTCAACCATACGAATACGAGTGTAGCACGCATGATCTGGTCGAACTCTGTAGACTAAGTGCCTACATGCCCCATGAAACACTTAAAGTTAATCATTCGTTGTCTTCCCAGACTTACTTGTAGTTGTTACGGTGTATGGTTAAGTAAGTCCGAGGTATATGATTTTTATGGTTTTTATGTTTTATGTCTCCTATGCTAACAAGGTGAAGGGTTTAGAAACTAATTACTAACTCTAACTAATGAACTAAGTCTAAATTACCTAGTGTCAGCATCCGTTCCCACTTACCGTACACACCCTGAACTGATGCAACCGTGGCTACCAAATGCTAATTGTTGTTGGGATTACCACGCGTAACGCACGTGCTCGAAGTGGTCGTACTGAGGCACTTAACTAGGAGAAAAGGGTTGAGAAGGAAAATAGTAAATAACAAGTAATAAATAACAGGTAATAAATAACAATAATAAAATCCTATTCCATGTGCTGCAAGGTTTATTCGGAAAGCTCGTCTTTATTGCCGTACACAAACTTGTGTTCATGTATAATGTTTGCTCGAATAAAGATCCGTTCACTTTGGGACTCCTACTGCGTGCACATGGAAAATATTCTATCTCTGGAGTGATCAATCTACCAGAGTTTCCCTACTGTCTAGCCTAGGATGAGGAAACAAGGGAGAGCTGCCTCTTATTTATAGATATGACGGTGCACCGCGATATCGCGGCCCATGCGATATCACGTCCCATCAATGCTCTACATGTCTTAATTTAGGACTTGCACCTATTTCTTCTTGGGTGCTATCTAAAATTAACAAAATTCTTAACCAATTTTCAAGAAATAATCAACAAAAAACTAAGCTCCAAACTAAGCTACAAGCATAAATAGCTCCACACAAGGCTCTAACACTAATAACGTTGGAGTAAGTTTCCTCCATAAATAAATCACCTTTAGATACTAAATCCAAATATTATTCAAAGATAAAATATTTTTCTAGAAAACAAGAAAACTATATATCCTTTGTTAATTTATTAGAGATTACAACAAGGTTCTCAAAACCTACAAGCATCTAAAACCTATTACTCTCTAATGATATTTCAAAGCATGAGGTTCTACAACCACACAATGGTTGTTCTCAATGCAAGACACAATCAATAGATAATCTCTCCCATAAACTGAGATAGAGATCTCAACTCATAAGTAAGACAAAAGAGGATAAAACACATAGACCAACATATCACAAGTTGATCTTGGAGCTACACTTACTAATTACACTTGCCTAATGTGCTCACTCACTCTCTTTTGCTCAGCTCTATCCTCTCATGAGCTTCTTTTCTTACTCATGGTCTACAACAATGGTGAATACAATAATATTTATGTCAAACCAAAAGATAAGAAACCTAGAAACCTTTCCTCAACTCCATTTGAATTTCTTTAGATGTTTCCCAAGTCTTCTCACCTACTCCTCAACTATTTCCATTCTTTCCCCTCGTGTTCTGGTTGTTTCCTAAATTGGGATAGGAATTTTTGTAAGTTTTCTCAGCCATATGGTTTGTCTCTAATGTCTCCTATCAAAACCATCTTTTAGGGGAGATTTCCTCTATCCTTACAAGACATATCCCTCTAAGATAAAACTTCTCCTCTTGGCAAGAGATGTCTTGGGAAGACATCTTCTCCATGAAGACTAAAAAATCAATAATATGTCTTCTCTACATCCAAGACATATTCTATTAGCTTCATGTCTCTTCCAAGACATTTTCTCGCCCTCCAAAACATCTTCTCCAAGCCTAAAACCTACAAACACACATGTAGGGAAGAAATAAGGGAATCAGAATAAGTGTCCCTACACCATTGTAGGTCTTTAGATCAATGAAAAAATAGGAGAGCATCATTGAGTTAAAAAGATAAAATTTCATGACGAGAATTCAAAGGAAAGAAGACATCTTTCATAAGAATTAGACATCTACCTAGCTAGGAAGACGTCTATTACAAGACAACTATAGGAAGATGTCTTCTCTAGGACATGAGACATCTTTCCTAAAACCAAAAAACACTAATAGTTAACATCTACATTCAAATGGAGATGTCTACTTCATAAAGTATATATTTATATCCAAAACAAGACATCTTCCCACACATAAGACAAGTTTCATAGAATACATCTACTCTATAAGGAAGACATCTAATTCAAAGTAGACATCAATAAAACAAAAAAGATATCTTTTTCACAAGTTGATAGGAATGCAAAAAAGGTATCTTGTGGTTATGCTAGACATCTTAGATAGCTATTAACTAATCAATAGTGAGGATTCTAATGATTATATCTTCAATAATCTATAAAGATGAAAGGCATTGAGTCCAAGGTACCAAGCTCAGTACAAGCACTAAATATTAAGCTCATCAAAAAATCTACAAGGCTTATCTTTTTTCCGTATAATCATTCTCCTGTACTTAAAGTAAGAAATATAAAAATGAATTTATTCTTTCCTTAATTTATCTTTCTATCTTTCTTTAGCCTTGAGAAATTGTATGGTGCTCTTAACGAAGATCACACTTTCACATTACAATTGAGCTAAAGTTCAAGCTTAGACCTAAGGATCAATTATACTAAAGCATTGTAAAGGTTGTAGTATTCTTAAAACTATACTATGAGAGCAACATTTCTAGAGGTATGCAGGATGCTACCTTCTTTATATGGAAGCACTCAAGTTAGGAAACCACGTAAATTATGAGTGTGTTCTATTTTTATCAATCTTTTCTTTTGATTGTGAACTTATTCATCCTTCGCATCCCTCCCCTTCCCTTCCCTTCCCCTCCTTCTCCTCCCCATCCTCCCCCACCCTCCTTCCCTAACACATACCCCCCCACCCCAACCCCCACCCCCCACCTNCAATCCAAAGTGAAAAATAGAGAGACCATCTTACAACAAGTCATCTTTATTTAATGGAATTAACTTTGCATATTAGAAGGCTTGGGTGCAAGTGTTTTTTAAATCCATAAGGTTTGAAGTTTGGTAATCAATCTTGGAAGGATATATACCTCCAACTAAAAATACCAAAACTAAGCTACTATCACCACCCAAAAACCAAGTGATCCAATGTCAAATGAATAGTTTCATGTTTGATTCTAAGACTAGGAATTATTTATATTGTGCCCTTAGTAAGACAGAATTTAATAGAGTAACTGGATAATCTATAAAAGAAATTTGAAACACACTTAAGGCCACCTATGAAGGAACCTCAATTATAAAGCAATCCATGCTGTTAGTCCTATAGAATAAATATGATAAGTTAAAAATAAAGGAATGAGAAATAATAAGTGATTACCTCTCTAGATTTAGTGACATCCTCATTGCCATTCAAGGAACAATTAAAGATCTTCTAGAAAGTAAACTTATAATAAAAGTGATTAGAACTCTAACATCAAAGTTTAAACCAAAATTCATAGACATGGAAGAAATTAGAGACTTCAGTATCTAGAAATTTGAAGAACTTCAAAGTGCCTTAATTGCTTATGAGATCAATCTCATAAGTGAATGTTTCATCAAGGAAAATCCTCTTGTGCTTAAGACCTGTGCTAGAAAATCCTCTAAATCTAAAGAAAAGGTTCAAAAATCATTAGCTGATGAAGAGAACAATGATGAAGATGAACTAGCTATCATCTCCAAATGTGTAAAGAAACCTCTTGCTTGAAAAAATAAAAAGAATAACCAACAAAATAGAAAAGGTAAGGACAAAGATAAGAAACTTAAAGATTCATCAGAAGTCGATATGTCCTAGATAGAATATTGGATATGTGATGGATAAGGTTATTTGATCTTTGAGTGTCCTAGCTCAAATAGGTTATAAAAGAAGTATTATTACAAAGAAAGAAAGAAAAAGAAATTTTTTTGTACAATCTATGTTGATAACAACAATGAAGAATAAGTAGGATGATAATACATGAGAGTCACATCTCCTATGTATATTCATTGCTCATGAAGTGTTAAATGATGATCTTCTAATGATACAAAGAACAATGAAGGTACATTGAAAGAAAGGTATGATTTATTAAGGGGTGAGATAATTTATTTTCAAGATATTTATAGTAAAATTAAGAAAGTGTTACATGTTAAAGAATTAGATATTAAATAGCTTCAAGTCATGTATATAAATCTAGAAAGAAAAAACTTAGATATCAGGGCTCAGAATAAAAATCTAATCCATTTAAATAAGTAGATAAATAAAGAGCTCAATGATGTCAAACACATCAATCAAAGATTCACCAAAAAAATAATAAAAAATTCACATCATTCTTGGTCAAGGTAGAGATCTAAATAACAAAGAAGAACTTGGAAGTAATTTTCAAAAGGCTCCTTCAAACAAGCATCTTACCAAGATGGAACTATACTCCTAGGTTTGAACATCTTTCTCAAATGAAAAGTATTGTGATGTTACTATGGCAAACTTCATTACATACAATATTATTATAACTTAAGACTAAAATAATTTTATAAGACTACAAGATCTTACCAAAAGCATCTAAGAGAGAATACCTTGTAGGTTAAAATGATATGGAAACCTAAAGTGAATAACTAAGAGAACGGAATGCATGTCCAAGTTGCTTTGTTTGTTGTCAAACAACCAACTGGTACATGAATAATGGCTACTCATGATACATCACATATGAAAAATCTTGATTCACACATTTTATCAAGAAAAATTATGGCAATATGACATTTGGAGATGATGTAGAAGCTACTACTACTATGACAGTTCATCAAATATTCTTGTTAAGGAACTCTACTACTAGCAAAATCTTAGTAGATGGATATAAAAAATCAAATGTATACATTACTTTATTATTAGCTTCTAATGATTATGAAAAAAGTATTTGATAAGCAATGTAGGTGATGTATACTTATGGAATAGAAGATTGGGGCATGTAAATGTGGATATCTTAAGAATCCTTCTATCAAAGGATATGATACATGGACCAAAATTGAAAGACTTCAATATGAACATTTATGAGGTATGCCAAAAAGAGAAGCAAACAAGGCTAAGTTTCGATAAGAATAATTGCATCTCAACCTCATGTCCATTGGACTTACTTCATTTGTATTTGGTAAGACCATCTCAAATACTAAGCTTTAGAGGAAAGAGGTATTTTATTACTATTGTGGATGATTGTTTTAATTTACTTGGGTGGCCTTTCTAACATATAAAGATGAAGCTTTTAATCATTTTACAAAAATCTTTAATAAGCTATAGAAGGAAAAAGAATACATCATAAAAAATGATCAAAAGTAATCATAATGGTAAATTTGAAAATGTTAAATTTAAGCATTATTGCAACTCTCATGGAATATACTACCAATTCTCATCTCAAGGACACCACCAAAAAATGGTGTAGTTGAATGAAAAAATTTTCAACTAAATGAGATGGCTAGAACCATGCTAAATGATAAAATTTTTTCATATTACTTTTCAACTAAAGTCATCAACACAACATGTTGCGTATCCAATAGATTTCTAGTACAAAGATTTAAAACCAAAACTTCCTATGACCTTTGGTCTAGTAACAAACCTTTAATTAGTCATTTTTATGTATTTGAGGCCAAGTGCTTTATTCTTAATGAAAATAATACTTTAAGAAAATTTTACCCTATGACTAATAAAGGTATATTCTTGGGTACCTCTACAGTAAGCAAGGCATATAGAGTTTCCAACCAAAGGAATCTTCTTGTAGACAAATCTATGAATGTTAAAGCAAATGGTACTAACTAGATATATTTTAATATGCAAGTGGATAATGAATAAGTTATGACTAAAAGGAAAACACAACCACTCCAAGGTACATCCAATAATGAGTCAGAAAGTGATCAAGAGGATAAGAAAGATAAAACAAGGATGAGCTGAAAGGAAACCAGATACTAAGATTAAGAAAATCATACTCCATCAGTGATGTCATTAGCATACTTGATAAAGAAGTAATGACAAGAAGTAAAATAAAAGAGTTATGTGCCTACACTACCTACATTTCAAAAATTAAACTAAATAATTTTAAAGAAACTAAACAAGAGGAAGAAGAACTCATGGCTATGAAAGAAGAGCTAAATTTATTTTTTCAAAATGATGTGTGGGAACTTGTTTACAAACCTAGCAACATATCCATTATTGAAACAAAATTCTTATTTCAAAACAAGACTAATGAAGTAAGGATTATCATAAAAAAATCATATCTCATTACCAAAAGGTATAATGTATATGAGTGTAAGGAGAAATTTGCACCAGTTTCCAAGCTAGAATCAATAGTACTCTTGATAGCTTATGCTTGCAACAAAGGAATCAAGCGACATCAAATGGATGTTTAAATTATCTTTTAAAATGAAATCCTACAAAAGGAAGTATATGTAGAGCAACCTAAAGGATTCATTAATCCAACATATCTAGACTATGTCTATAATTCTTATGGCCTCAAACAAACTTCAAGAGCTTGGTATGAAAGGTTATCATAATACCTCTTCGACAACAGCTTTAAAAAAGGAAGAGTAGATGTTACCTTAATCATAAAACATTTCGATAAAGATTTTTATCACTAAAATTTATGTAGATGATATTTTTTTTTATGTCACTAGTCATAAATTATGTAAGAAGTTTTTAGATCTTATGCAAAATGAATTCAAAATAAGCATGATAAATGAAATGAACAATATCTTGGAACTTTAAGTCAAAAAAAATCAAGGGGCATTCATATGTCAATCAAAATACATAAAAAAACCTAATGAAGAAATACAACCTAGGTAAGATCAAGTTCAAAGCAACTCCTATGGGATCAAATGTAAAAATCAGAAGGGATGAAAATGGTAAGGGAATATACCCTAAGATCTACCAAGTTATGATTAGAATCTTGCTTTATTTAAGTATGAGTAGACTTGACATTGCTTCAAGTGTCGACATATTTGCACATTACCAAAGTAATCTTAAAGAATCGAACTTGAAAGTTTTAAAGAGAGGTTTTTATTATTTGAAAGGTGCTATTGATTAGAAACTTTAATATTCAAAGGACTTAACACTTGATTTAGTTGGGTATTATGATGCAAATTGGGCAAGGTGCATTAATGACTAAATAAGTACAAGTGAAACCTGATTTTTCCTTGGGAGGTATCTTGTCTCATGGTGTAGGAAGAAACAAAATTTAATAGTCCTCTCAATAAAAGAATCTAAATACATTTCATCAAGAAGCTATTGTGCTCAAATCTAATGAATGAAAAAACTTTGAAATATCTTGGAATTCAAGCATCTCACATCTCCATCTATTATAAAAATAGTAGTGCATTTAATACAACAAAGAACATAGTTCAACATTCAAGAATAAAACATAGAAATAAGACATAACTTTATCAAGATGTGCAACTTGGAAGTGTTTATTTGAAGTATGTTAGGACCAAATCTCAACTGGTAGATATCTTTATTAGACCACTTGATGAAAGGAGATTCACCATGTTGTGCAAACACATGGAAATATGATCTTATCATATCAAATAAGTAAGGTACATTCCATAACTCTCCCAAATATGATAGGCTAAATTAGATTCTGTTAATTTAGTTTAATATTTCCCATTTTAGTAGCTAAAAGAAAGAGGTACTCTTAATCCCATGAATGCTTCATTTGACTCTTTTATTAGCCACATTTCCTCTTTCCTTAGAACCACACAATATCATCAAAGAAATTTTTGCAATTTTTTCTTTGGCCCAGCAAGATGTCTATTATAGGAAAAAAACATCTACTGTTTACAAAAGACATCTACCTTACTTCCCTCTCATCTTGAATTAGACATCTATTTTCTTGAAACATGTCTTCTCCATGTCCCCTTTATCTCAAACAAGATGTCTATACTCTCTAAAAGACATATATCCAGCATTATAAATTTAACCAAAAGGCATTTGAATTTTAACCCTTTTAGTTCATCAATTTCATTTCATATTAGCAAAATTTAGATGACTATGGTACTAGTAACTTTCAAACATTTTCTCTCAATGTAGGTTGCAAACATCTACAAGAAAATAGTAAAATTCCATGGCTTACCAATAAGAAGGAGCATCACGTACCCATCTTTCTCTTAGTGCAAATCCAAGGACAAGAAATGGTAATCTAAAATGAGAAAGAAGAAATATAAGCCTTACTATCAAACCTCAAATGTAGAGTAAAGGTATGAAAACTATAAGAACATCTCAATCATTTGTAAAAGAAGAATTGGCTTCAAAGGAAAGTATCAAGGCTAGTTATGGTCATATTTTGATGCCCTCAATTAGATGACTTTCATTACAATGCATGTAGGACTTCCTAAAATCATGATATGGGAATTTTTCAGCAACATTATTATTAATGATATCTTCATTAGTGCTTTCTTTACCATGGTAGGTGGAATGATGATTAGAATTACTCCCATAGTTATGAATGATTTGTTAGACATTAGGAGTGATGAGGTATCTCAATTTTGGCTTACCTATTTCAACAAAATTTTTACTAATGATGTAATCCTCATCATACATAGAGAATTTTGTGATGCATTATTTGGATAGACAATGTTATTTAGGAATTTGTTGTACCAAGTCAAGATCTCCTAAGATGTCTCTACACTTTAATTTTTTTGTATATCATTAATTATGGTAGAAGTTATGATTATCTTCTTCTCTTCCAAGACTTTTTCCTATATCGTATTCTAACAAGGTAGAAGATAGACTTGGGCTACATCATTTTTCATGACATTTTGAGAATGTTCTCATGGTTGAGATTATTTGGACACCCCTTTTTGATCATTTTGATTATTTAACATGCTAGTGTGCCCATTCTTGAATTTCCCATTATCAAGGATAGAGGAGCTTGATTGAGTATTTAGAAAAGAGAGGTATTATACATGTTGAATCTATAGGATCATCTACCTTTCAAGTTTCTTCTTCTAGGATAATTCCATCAAAGCTTCCCTACTCCAAATCCATTGAAGCATAGATAGCTTATCAGAGAAAAAGACACTCTACTCAATTACCAAGGCAATTGGAAACATTAGCAAGAACATCTTCTGTGTCTCCAGACACTAGGATCACTTGAAGGAGTTTTTGACTTGATCAATCTTTCATCTATTCTAAGAGAGATAATCATTGACATCAAGGATGTGGACACTTCTTAATGATCAAACAGTGATAATTATTAAGAGCACATTGAGCCAACTATAGTTTCTAGACCCTCCAAAGCTTATGACTTTGGCAATGATGATAATTCTAAAGAACTTGTAGAAGTTGAAAGACATGCTTAGGGGGAGCATGAGGAGTAGTAGGTATAACCACCTACTACATTTGTGTAGAAGAAGTCCTCAAGGAGGACTTTTAAGAAGGTTTGTACATAGAAGCCATCTCCATTATTTGAGTAGCAAGTCATTGAATGCATTTTTGGGATTTCTATTTAGGATTTTCTATTAACCCTAAAAATATATCAATGACATAATAATCCATCTTTCTCTAGCACTATTCTAGCTTTGACTAGTACGTCTATGTCCACCTAGTTTTGGTTGAAGATTAGTCCTTGCCATGCTACCACTATCCCTATTTTAGTGCCTAATGATGATCATGATGATGTTAAGTAGATTTCTTTGCATAGTAACAATAGTAATGATGAGAAGGAGGAATTTTATAGGCTTAATGATGATACTTAAGGTTCGATGATGTTACTCAATTAGATGATGGATGGTCTCTTTGGTAATGTTCAAAATGGGAGAGATAGTTTCCTACCTTTAGGATATTTTTTTGGTTTGATGCAAACTTTATGATGATATGATGCAATATGTTATAATATTTTTATTTAGACTCTTCTTATCCTATCTAGCCTTATCTAGTTTCCCATATGTATCTAATTCCATTGCTACATAAATTAAATTAAATATATAGAAATGTATGTTTCTTTTTGGGATAGATAATAGAGATTATGTGTATGCTTATCTCTTCCCATGATTGATGCTTTGTTTTCTTTTATGCTTCAATTTTGCAACAATTCATGTATTTTACACTAATCCATTTTTCAAGTTTTGAATATCATCAAAATGAGGAAGATTGTTGATGTTTCGATATGCCAAAACCTCATAAAATGGAGATCATATGTGCTTATATGTATGCTAGTTTGTGCTCTTGCAAGTCTTTAGATGAATGGAAAAAGATTAGAACATTATCAAGTTAAAAAGAAAAAATGTCATGATAAGCATACAAAGAAAAGAAGATGTCCTTTAGAAGGATTAGACATCTACCTAACTAGGAAGACATCTTCTCTAAAATGTGATATGTCTCCTATAAAACCAAGAAAACTAATAATAGATGTCTACATTTGAAATAAGGCATCTATTCCTCAATGTAGAAGTCTACATGAATAAGAAGACATCTTTCTTGCACATAAGGCCAATTTCATAGAAGACATCTACAAGCCAGAAAAGACATATTTCTCACCAGTTAACATAAACATAGAAAGACATATTATGGTCATATTAAACATCTTAGATTTTCATTAACTAGCCATTATCAAGGATTCCAATGGTTATCTCTCTCAATGATCTATAAAGTAGCGAGGGATTAGAGTCCAAGGCACCAAGCTAAGTACAAGTAACAAATACCAAGCTCATCAAGAAATCTAAAAGGCTTATCATTTTTTTTTATAATAATTCTCCTATACTTATAGTAAGGAATCTAAAAATTAGTTCATTCTTTCCTTAATTTGCTTTTCTATCTTTCTTTATTCTTAAGGGGCTATGTGGTACTCTTAAGGAAGATCACACATTTACAATAAGGTTGAGCTAGAGGGTCAAGCCTGGATCTAAGGGTTAGTTATACTAAATTCCTATAAATGTTATGCTATTCTTGAAACCACACTGTAAGAGTAACACATCCAAAGGTATGCAAGATATTATCCTTTGAGTGTGAAAGTACCTAAGTTGAGGAACCACATAAATTTTGAGTGTGTTTTGTTTTTATCAATCTTTGCTTTTGACCATGAAATTATTTACTTTCCTTTAAGTTTGTGATCCTTACCTCTTGAATTTATTGGATAGAGTAGTTTTAAAATTACTTTTTAAAAAAATTTAAATTCATAATCTAGTACTATCCATTTGAATGAAACTTGTAACCTAAGGTTTCCAAGCCAAGACTCTTTTGTATAAAATAGCAGGCTTGCTCACTATTCTATAAAATTTTCCTTTTCATTTTATTGGAATTCTTTCATTACATAAAACACCACTAACATAGCTCCATTTTAACCATTTTGTCTCAATTCTATTTTTTATATCTTTATCAATTTTACCATCTGATTGAAGTATTAGTCATAGGTAATGGAATTGTTTATAGTGAGTGAGAGATTTTTTTGGCCTTAAATTGTTACTTCTATTTTATCAATATTCATATTTTCGTTGGAGTTATATTCCATGTATTTTATATTACTTCTATGAATTTTAGAGCCTTTAAATTTTAGAACTTGTATCCTTCATTCGTTCATCATCTAAAGGTTGTACATAATGGGGTTTCAAAAGGTTTATGGGAGAACAAAAGCCTAACCTCTTTTTGAGTGGTTGCACCTATGATTTTAGAGTTTATCTCTACTATTCCATAAAAGTCCTAACTTGGAATATTAACACTCTCAATAGAAGAAACCTCTAAAATTACCAACACTATGAAAAGATAAAGAATTAGCATTACGTGTCTTTAAGAAATAAGATGAAAAAGAGAGAAAGATAAAGATTTAGGCAAGGATTAAGAACTCTTCTACTCAAAAAATGACAACCACCAAAATGGAGTGGGCATCATCATTGATCAATTTATTAAAGATAAAGTGGTATAAGTATACCACCATGGTGATCAAATTATAAACATCAAACTTGTACTTGGAAATGAGATCATCAATATCATTAGCATATATGCTTCACAAATTGGCCTAGAAAAATCTATTAAGTAAGATTTTTGGAATTATATGGATCTAATGCTTTAAGAAATTTCCCAATAAGAAAGCGTATTCATTAGAGGGGACTTTAATAATCATGTTAGATCTATGAAAATTGGATATGATAGGATTTATGGAGGACATGGATTTGAAGAGAGCAATAATATGGAAGATTTACTACTACAATTTATAAGTGCATGTAACCCTTCACTTGTAAATACATTATCCACATTTGAAGCACTAGATTTTTGATGAGTTGTTGCCTTGACCCTTGCCTCCCATTCCTTAGTCCTTTTTGGCTTTGGCCTTCTCATCACCTATTTAAATATTCTTATTATGGTTGTTATCCTTGTCTTTAGACTTGGACTTGAATCCTTTTTCAAATTTGGATCCCTTCTCATTCCCCTTCGAAGTTTGTTTGCTTCTATTTTTTAATCCACTTAATTTCTTCTCAATCGAAGTATCAAATAATAAGCCTCATCAAGGGTTTGTGGCTCATTAAAAGATAACTCTTGCTGGTATGTTATTTTGAGACCTCCTATAAAGGTTGAAGCATATTCATATTCCTCCTAGTTTATCTTAGATGGATAAAATATATCATATTTGATATAGAATTCTTTGACATCCTTGTCATCTTGCCTTAGGAATTTCAACTTTATGATAGTCTCTTGTCGTTGATGATACAATTCAAATTTTCTTTTCAACATGTATTTCATCAGATCCCAATCTCCAATGGGTTGACCATTTTGTCTTTCATAACCTTGAAACTCCTTTTCCCACCAAATACAAGTCATACCTTCTAATCTAGATTTAGCAATAGGTACCCTCAAGTTATTAGGTGCATGTTTCAACTAGAAGTGCTTCTTAAGTGTCTTTAGCTAACTTAAAAAAGCATTAGTGCCATCTACACAATTAAAATTCTTCAACTCCACATACGAAAATCTTGTAACATTTCTAGACACTCTAGAAAGCCTTGTCTCATCTTCCTCATCAAGCTTACCGAGAGAAGAAGTATTAATCATTGTTAGAGCCCTTGGAATTTTCATCTAAGGAATAAGATTTCCTCTCATTGAAATACTTGGCTGATGGGTTTCTACACTCCCATAGCTTGGTTGTTCTTCCTCTTCATCCACTTCATTTTCATCTCCATCTTCACCTCCATGTCTTTAAATATGGCTAGGACTGGAAGTTCTATCTACATTTGCACTAATTTCATCCAATAAAGCAACCATCATTTGGAAGGAAAACTTCATGTTTTCCATGTATCTATTTAGTGCTTGGACTTGTTTCTTTTTGGGTGTCATCTAAAATTGATAAAATTCTTAACAAATTTCAAGTAACAATAAATACAAAGCTAAAAAGCTCAACATAAGCTAAGCTCTAATACCAATAATGCTAGAGTAGGTTTACCTCACTAATTAATCACCTTCAAATACTAAATCTATATCTTATGAAAAGATAATTAATATGCTAAGAAATAAGAAAAGTAGCTATTTCCAATTATTCAATTAGAAGATTATAACAAGATTCTCAAAATCCATAAATATACAAAACCTCTTAATCACTCAAACAATAGTGCAGAGCATGAGGCTCTACAACCACATAATGGTTATTCTTAATGTAAGACACAACCAATAGAGAGATTCCCCCATAACCTAGGAATAAAATCTCAACTTGCAAGTAAGACTAAAACACATAGGTCTACACAATTGACCTTGGAGGTGCAACCACTATGCAGTTACTCAATGTGCTCTCCCATACCTTGCCCAAGCTCTCACCAACTCAAAAGGTCTCATTGAGAAATCTCATCTCATAACTCTCTCACACATTTTTACAAGCATGAACAATCAATATTTATTGATAACAAGGAGATAAGAAACCTAAATACCTTCCCTTAACTCAACTTGAGATTCTTCAGATGTTTTCATGATATTCTTACCTTCTCTCTGGCAATTTTCATCCTTTTCCAACTTACCCTAGCTATTTCTTGAATTGGGAAGGATGATTTCAAAAGTTTCCTTGACCATACAAATTGTCCCTGGCCTTGTTAGGTTGTCTCTCATGAAAATACAACTTTTGGCACAGACATCTGTTGTCTTTTGAAGACATCTTCTCCCTGCTTGAGAACTCTCATCTTAGCCCAAGACTTCTTGCCTAAGACATCAAAACTCTACACAAGACATCTCCTCTCAACCCAAGATGTTTTCTTAACCTCTCAGATGTCTTCTATAAAGACTTCCAACCAAGATGTCTCTTTGACCTTCAATACATCTTCATAGAGCTTGAAACCTGCAAAACACTCATGTAGGAAAGGACAAAGGGAATCAAAAGAGGTGTCCCTACACCAATATAACTAAGACATATGGTTTTGTTCTTCCTATGATATATATGAGTTATTGGTTGCTAATCTTTCATCAAAATATGTGTTCATTCAAATTTTAGGTTATCTACATCATAATCAAACTTTCATTTCGTAGTTAAATGATGTGATGAATAAACATGAAGTCCTTCATGCAAGGTATTATTCTCATTTTTCTCTACTTGTTAAGTTAGACAATGCTTTGATGGTGTATCATACCCTAGATATAAAGCCTTTTATACATAAGCATGCAATGTCGATCATTCAAAAGGAGGCTCCAAATTTTAATCTAAAGGATATGTTAAAGTTCCATGCTTTATCAAGTTATATAATCTTCCATTGATTTTCTAGAAAGTTGAGCAAGAAATTATTAGTTTTCTCAGTCCCATTAAGCATATAGAGTCTATTTCTATAACTTTTGATTTTCATAAACGTTTTTTGTTGAAATTAATCTTCTTGATCATACAAAAATATTGGTATCATAAGTGGGAGGAAAGACTTATATTCAACCAATTACATATCATAATCTTTTTAACACTTGTAACTTTTACCATTGTGAAGGAAATTTATTTAATGCTTATTCTTTTCTACTTTAGAAAAAAGATTTCAAAGAAAAATAAAAATGTGTTGAAGTTAAAGATAGAAAAAAATAATATCAAGTTGAAGATATGAAAAATCAAGTTAATTGTAATGATAAGAATGATCAAATGACAATAAAGAATCCAAAGAAGATAGAAACTCCTATGTATATTTTTTACTAGTACTAGAAAATGTATTAAACAACCTAGACAAATAGCTTGTTAGTCAAAATTTTCCTTGTTTAACAAGAATACTATTAACTAAAAGATTAAAACTAATATCAACAAGAAGGTTATAATTTATGATAAAGATACTCAACACAAGATTAATAACAAGTTATGAGATGAAGATCTTCCACAAGTGCTACCACTTTCTTACTTTGATACAAATATTAGTCTTAAGCCACAACTCTCTATCTCAAATTCTTTTGCTAAATTAAGTTCAAGCATGTGTGTTGAAAAGTGATGTAACAATTATTTTTGGTCTCTTATTTTTTTTCAAAGTATTAATTGTAAGGCTATATACTTGAGTAGATAGTCCTAAAATTGAAAAAAAAAAGTCTTTCTATACTTTTTTTAATGATGTCGATTATAGTTGATGGTAAAGATTTTTAATGTAATATTAACAACAAATGATGAGATGAAGATCTTCCACAACTACCACCACTTGCTTGCTTCAGTACAAATATTAGTATTAAGTCACAACTCTATATATTGAATGCTTTTATTAATTTAAGTTTTGAGTATGGATGTTAAAAATTCATGTAAATTTTATTAGGACTAGGACCTTCCTCTTTACTAACAACTATTTTTCTTCTCTTATTTTTTCAAAGTATTAATTATAAGGTTGTATACCTGAGTAGATAGTTTTTAAATTGGAAAGTATTTTTCTTTTCATATTTTTTTTTTTTTGATAATGTCTATTCAAGCTTTTGATGTATCCTAAAATTTCTTTGCTCATTCCCTTCCATCTATTTCATATAAGTTATAGGAATAGTAGCTTATATGGGTTGGCCATGCGCGAAGAAGATCAAATAATGGACCTATAAAAAAGCCAACAAAAGAAATACAAAAAGTAAATGGGAAAAATAATTAAAGATCTAGCTCTTCATAGAGGTAAATGATGAAAAAGAACTCATGTAACTAACGTCATTTTGTTGGAACAAGGTTAGAATGATGATGATGAGATTTCATTTACATCATGAACCATTTTATGTTAAACAATTAAATAATTATCTTAATGGTAAAGAAATAAAGAAAGGAACATGATGGAGGAATGGAAAGTGGTGTGAGGGATGTCAAGCATGGGGGAAAAGCGCTAGAAAGTGTGAAAAGTGTTAAAACCTAAAAAAATAATAATAAGTTTTTATAACCCAAGTGTACAAAATCTTAATATGAAAACTTTATATAGTGTTGAGGGGGATGTTGAAACTCAAAATAAGTAAAATATAGGTACACTCCAAGATATATAGTTCCATTAGAACTTTATATAACTTAGCATTGTCCATCAAAATTGAACATATGACTTGGAGCTTCCAAATTAAATGTCTTACCACTAGGCTAACACCTCATTGTTAACTTTATATAGTGTTGAAACCAAAAACAAGACATATACCCAACATGATACATTAGAAGTATCTTAGAAGAATATAATTCAAATCCCTATTAGACAATAAGCTTACCACTTGACTGATCTTGAATTGACATCAAAATTCTACATGGATATGTTAGAACCCAAAGTAATTTGACTATAGATAGACCCTAATACCTATAGCCAATAACCACATATAGTCGATACGATAAATTGTCTTATCACTCGCTTAGAAACTCTACATCACAAATTAAATATAATTGATAATCAATTCAAAGTAGTCATCATCATCATCATTCTAGCCTCATCCCAACAAAATGGGATTTGCAACATGAGTTCTTTTTTACCATTTGCATCTATGAAGAGCTAGATCTTTGTTTATTTGTAGTTTATTTAAATCATCTTTAATCATTTTTTCACATATCTTCTTTGATCTTCCTTTTGGTGGCTTTTCTAGAATAGTGATATAGTAACCTTTATTTATAGGCTTATTATCTAATCTTCTTTGCACATGTCCAAACCATCTAATCCATTACAGTTATAGCTTATCTGAAATAGAAGCCACTCTAAGTCTTCCTCTAATATCTGTATTATGTAGTTTATCTTTTCTAGTAACACTTAATATCTATTGAACAATTCACATTTCTACCACATTGATTTATTATTCATGCCTCTTTTGTACTACATAACATTTAGCACCATATAAGATAGTAAGCTTGATTTTTTCCTATAAAATATTCTCTTCAATTTTACTAGGATTCTTTTATTACATAAAACACCACTAACTTGTCTCCATTTTGAGCATCCTGCCTCAATTCTATTTCTTATATCTTTACCAATTTCACCATCTAGTTAGAGGATTATACCTAAGTAGTGAATTTTTTTACAGTAAGGGACTTTATTTTTGCCTTGAATTATCACTTATATGTTACCACTATTAACAATGAGGTGTTAGCCTAGTAGTAAGACTCTGGATTTGAAAGCTCCAAGTCATGGGTTCAATTCTGGTGGGCAATGCTAAGTTATAAAGTTCCAATTGGACTATATACATTGAGGTGTACCTATATTATAATTATTTCAAGGTTTCAACACCTCCCTTATATTTCATGACTATTTATGCTGCTATTAAAATTGTGTTTCATATATTTTATTTTAATTTTGCTAATTTATAAGGCTTTTGATTCTAAATTATGTTTCTACTTCTCCATTTTAGAAGCAATATTCTTTCTAACTATATTCACCAATGCAATATCATTTACAAATAGTGTACACCAAGGAATTTCATCTTGTATTTCCTTTGTTAATTCATCCATAATAATGGAAAATAAGTACGGGCTAAGTGTAGACCTTTGATATAGACCTACTATGACTAAAAAATTATATGTTTTTCTACAATCTATTCTAATTTGAGTGGTAGCTCCTTCATATATGTGTTGAATCACTTTAATATATTTATTAGAGATATTTTTCATCTACTAGATCTACCAAATAATATCTCTAGACACTCTATCATATGTTTCTTTCAAGTCAACGATGATCATATGTAGATTTTTTCTATTTTTTTAAATTTCTCTATCAATTATCATATTAAAAAATAGCATTTATAGTAGAGATTTCTAGCATAAATTGAAATTGATTATTTTAATACCATTGATTCAAGTATGAGACGTTACTCTATGACTCTCTTCCAAAGCTTTATAGTGTGGCTCATTAGCTTGATACCTTTATAGTTTGCATAATTTTGCATGTATCCTTTATTTTTGTAAATGAGAAGAACAAAGCTTTTTTTCCAATTGTTGGGCATTTCTCCATTCTTCAAAATTTTATTAAATAATTGTGTCAAACAAGAAACTCTTATGTCTCCCAATGTTTTCAAAGCTTCTATAGAAATGTTGTTTGGTCCAACAGCTTTTCCATTTTTCATCTTTGATAAAGTTATCTTTATCTTAAAGAAGGAAAGTTCATTAATCAAACCAAAATTTAGTTCTTCTTCTTGAATGTCTTTTCTTGAGAATTTTTCAAATCAATTCAAATTAATATAAAAGTAAAATTAAAATGTGTTTTAAGAAAATGCAAAATTACACTTTCTACAAGATCAAACTAAAATTTTAAAATAATAAAACCATTTTTTTAAATAGTCACATTAACTGATTCCATGTAATTTTGATTTCAAAAGAAGAGTAATGCTTTACTATTATTATTTATTTATTGTCCTTTTTCCATTCCAAGGAAGAGTCATGTTAATTTCCCTTTAATTTGCTCATAGCCTCATGTGTGAGGTCCCATTTGTCGACACTGTGCTTTTAATTAACTAGATAATGGTGGTGTGTAGTGGCACAAGGTAACTGTTGCTCCCATGAGGCAATTAAAAAGCCTATGATGTGGTTGGTGAGGGCATGGGTATGTATTATACAAATTTTTTATTGATGTACATGGATAATGTATTGTCATGCTCACAAATGTGTTTCATGTTGACATGCATGCATAATCATGCTAACGGTGATGAAATGTGACTCCCATATCCTTGCATCTCCTCTAACCTATGAGGTAGTGTGACTAGCACCCTCTTGTAGTCCTAACTGGTAGGTACTAAGACCTTCTGGAAGGGAACAATTGCTTGTGATTTGATGCAAGCAGAAGGAAGGTGGGCATCCAGAAGGCATTAAGACCTTCCAAAAGAAAATAATTACTTGAAGATCATGACTTCTAAATGGTAGAGGATCAATTGGAAGCAAGGTCTTGCTAAACTATGAGCACATGCTACTAGCACCCTCTCGCATTCCCTATCGAAAGGCACTCAAACCTTCTAGTAGGGAACAATTACTTCAAGATCATGGCTTTTGAAAGGTATAGGGTCATCTGGTTGCAAGCTCTAGCTGAACTACAGGGTGTTGCAACTAGCATCCTCTTGAAGTCCCAACTAGAAGGCACCAAGACCTTCTAGAAGAAAAAAATTGCTTGTAATTTGATGCAACCAAAAGGAATATGATCATCTGGAAGGCTAAAGATCAACCAAAAGGCATTAAGACCTTCCAAAAGGGAATAATTTCTTAGAGATTGTGAATTCTAGAATGCAAAGGATCATCCGATAGCAAGGTCTTAGTAAACTACAAGCATGTGCTACTATCACGCTCTTACAATCCCTACCAAAAGGCATTCAAACCTTTTGGAAAGGAAGAATTTCTTTGAGATCATGGCTTCTAAAAGGTAGCATGTCATCTAGTTGAAAATGCTAGCTAAACTAGAGGATGATGCAACTAGCACCCTCTCGTAGTTACAACTAGAAGACATGAAGACCTTCTGAAAGGGAACAACTACTTGTAATTTGATGCAACTGAAAGGAAAATGGTCATCTGAAAGGCTAAAGATCAACCAGAAGGCTTTAAGACCTTCCAGAAGGGAATAATTGGTTACTGATTATGACTTCCAAAAGGTAAAGGATCATTGGTGGCAAGGTCTTGGTAAACTGTGAGCATGTGCTACTAGCACCCACCCATAGTCCCTACCATAAGGTACTCAAACCTTTCTTTAGGGAACAATTATTCTAAGATCATGGATTTTGAAAGGTAGAGGATCATCTAGTTGCAAATTCTAGCTAAACTATACGGTGGTACAACTAGCATTCTCCCAGAATCATAATCAAAAGGCACTAATACCTTCCAAAAGGAAACAATTGCTCATAATTTGATGCAACCGAAAGGAAGATGGTCATCCAGAAGGCTAAAGATCAATTGGAAGGCATTAAGACCTTCCATAAGGGAATAATTTCTTGGAGATCATGGCTTCCAAATGGTAGAGGGTCAATCAAAAGCAAGGTCTTGCTAAACTATGACCATGTGCTACTAGCACCCTCCCGCAATTTTCATAGGGAATAATTTCTTTGAGATCATAGCTTCTAGATGGTAGCATGTCATATGACTGCAAATCCTAGCTAAATTATAGGGTGGTGCAACTAGCACCCTCTCATAGTCCCTACCAAAAGGTACCAAGACCTTTTGGTAAAGAACACTTGCTCATAATTTGATGCAACCAAAAATAAGATGGTCATCCAAAAGGCTGAAAATCAACCAAAAGACATTAAGACCTTCCAGAAGGGAATAATTGCTTAGAGATCATGGCTTCTAGATAGAAGAGGATCAACCAAAAGCAAGGTCTTGCTAAATTGTGAGCATGTGTTACTAGCACCATCCTACAATCCCTACCTAAAGGCACTCAAACCTTCTAGTAGGGAAAAATTGCTCTAAGATCACAGCTTAGCTAAATTGTGGGGTGGTGGGACTAGCAACCTTCCACAATCCCAACTAGAAGGTAGCAAGACCTTCTGGAAGGGAACAATTACTTGTAATTTCATGCAACCAGAAGGAAGATGGTCATCTGGAAGGCTGAAGATCAACCAAAAGGCATTAAGACCTTCCAAAAGGGAATAATTGCTTAGATATCATGGCTTCTAGATGGTAGAGGGTTAACTACAAGAAAGGTCTTGCTAAACTGCTAGCACTTGCTACTAGCACCCTCTCGCAGTCCCTACCAAAAGGCACTCAAACCTTCTGACAAGGAACATATGCTCCAAGATCATGACTTCTAGAAGGCAAAGGATCATCTAATTGCAAACTCTAGCTAAACTATGGGATGGTGTGACTAGCACCCTCCCACAGTTAGAACCATAAGGCACTAAGACCTTTTGGAAGGGAACAATTACTTGTAATTTGATGCAATCGAAAAGAAGATGGTCATCTGGAAGGTTGAAGATCAACTGGAAGTCACTCAAATCTATGGTAAGAAAATAATTACTTCAAGATTGTGGCTTTCGAAAGATAGAGGATCATCTAGTTGTAAATTCTAGCTAAACTACAAGGAAGTGCAAGTAGCACCCTCCCGTAGTTCCAATTGGAAGGCACGTAGACCTTTTAATATGGAACAGTCGCTTGGAATTTGAGGCTATCGGAAGGGATCATCTAGAAGGCTAAAGATCATCTAGAATGCATTAAGACCATCTAGTTGTGAATAATATTGTTTCTTTTGAAAATTAGAGGATGACTTGGCAACAAGGTCTAGGTATACTGCAAGAAAGTGCACAATAGCACTCTTTGAAAGATAAACGGTTATCTGAAAGACATTCAAATCTTCTGGTAGGGAATAATTGCTTAGATTTTAATACCTACTTGTAGCATCTCGCACTCCACCTAAACCAAACTTTTGAAATGTTTCATGCCTTTCGGTAGGCCAAAATCACAAGAAGTTTTCATCTTCTGCCTAAACCCTAAACCCTAAAGTAATGCTATGGTTTGATCCCAATGAAACACAATGTTTAAATTAACATCTAACATTAAATCATAAATGAGAATCACATACTCTATCTAACAATAAACATGAAAACTTTAATGACTCCTATTATCATTCTTACATTTCCTAGTTATCATACTTAACCATCATGTAATGACTATTCATAACTTTTCCAATTAAATACTAAGTTTACGACACAGGTGATGGTATCCCAAGAGATTCATGTCCCTTAGGTGGTAATTTTTAGTCTTTTCTTTTATACATTTTAAGTATTTTTTTCATATCAATAATTACAGTAATTTCTAGTTGTTATATAACCTATTGTACCTATATGAAATACATGCAAGAGTTGGTACACTTCCAATAGATAACCATATCTCTTAAGCTTGTTGCAATAGATGACAAGTAACCTCAAGCTAAAGTTGCACCCATTAGATTAGTTACTTCGATTTATCAAACATGACAACTTGTATAATTCCTAATGTTATACTAAGGTGTCCAACTCATCATAGTTAACTATCATCTAATGAATATTCATAACATTTAAAATTAAATACTAAGTTTACAATAGAAGTGTTGGTATTCCAAGAGGATATTCTACCTCGGGTGTTAATTTTTAGTTTTTGTTGTTATATGTTAGGGATTTTTCTTAATATGCTATAGATACTACGAGGTAATCCTAATAGCAACGTATCGTAGTTCATGTACTAAAGTCTCCCAGAAGGTGTTGTGCCTTCCAGTTGGGGTAAATTTCAAGCATTTTTTGTCTTCCAAATGGTTAGACTGTATTTTGAATGAAATTGCATGCAACTACTACTCTTAGTATCTTTCACTTTTTTGGAATGTAGGATAGTTCTCCTCGCAGGTCCTCGCAACATACAAATCAAACTGCAAGTAGCAACTTAAAAATGTGAGACACGTTATTATAATTAAACTATGAGAAGAGAATTAAAGTGCAACTCATAGATTCTTATAAAACACGAGTTACAGAACCTTGCATCGTGGGGTAAAATGTAAAAAAATGAATTGGCTCGACCATTATTATCACTTTTACTTTCACATGTGTGCAGTAGACATCAGGTAAGAAACAATGCCATAGATGGTCGTAGAACAAAGCTACAAAGGCAGTAATAGAGGATTTCATTTCAAAGCATTAAATTTTAGAATTTGAAATAGTAATGATTGGGAGGGTAAATTAAACCACGACACAACTCTAGATTATTATCTTTGTTCTCGCACTAGGGTTAGGTTCAATAGTTTGCTATTTGATTATATTGAAGAATTTTATTTTCAGATATGATTGTATTTCCTCTAGTTGTATTTCTTTTAATTAATTACTAAAGCTAACATAGGATAGGGTACCGTGATTCCCAAAATTACATTACTGATTTTTCTTAGAATCTAGTTCTGCATTCTGGAAATTATTAAACTTTGTATTTTTTTTCCTCTTAGCACTATCCCTAGGTAGAAGGGGTGAAATGTAGAAAACACTATCCCAACTCCTTAAAAACAAACATTTGTAAAATGTGAGGAAGACAAGAGCATGCCAATTTCTAGGAAATTTCATGGCAACAAGAAATAGAAAATCCCCCAGTAGGGCATTTTTCAAAAGATGATATTTGATGGCCTTATTTCTATGACGATGCATTTGCTTGGATATATAGAGATAGAGTAGATGATTTTATTAGGGTGAACAGAAGAATGAGATCTTTCCTTATGAATTTTTTTATACAATAAAAAAAATAGAAATGGACAAAGGAGACTCACTTACAAGCAAACCATTACACAAGTTTCTTAATGTAAGCTACTCACCACTAGTTTGTATATATGTAATAATGTCTTATAATACAAAGATGCATAATTTAGAAGACTAAAATTCTTGTTTGAATATCCCGTATATCAGTTATCATTGCCAATATGGACCAAATGTTACCACAACAATAGCACCTAGGAAAGGTAGAAAAAGAAATAAGACCTGTAGAAAGATTAGTTGTCAATGTTATTTCATAGTTTGCTATATGAGAGGAGGTGATCATGTTTCATATATTATATATAAAGAAATGAATCATATTCATACATCAAGAGCTTATTATCATGGCTTGCTTAGTCCCATGACAAATAAAAGAAACTCACAATCCATACACATTTCCAATGAGGTTTGTGAAAAGATAGTGTGTTTATGGAAAGAAGGATTACCAATAAATCTCATCTATGAGAGGTATATAAAAGATCTTTTTGAGGAAGGATAGGAGTTCAAGCTACAAAGAAATAAGAATATCTTTCTTATTAAAAAAAACACTTCTACAACATTTGCAAAAATGTAACTCCTATATACAAGAAAAGTAAGTATGATAAAATCAGTACCCAAATTTGGTATCAAATGACTAGTGATTTTTTCTTTTTCTACCAAGAAGAGAACCAAGAACAAGGTGTCCCATTGATCATCGAGCTACAATCATCTTGGATGCTCAAAAAGATGATAGCTCTAGCTCAATGCAGTATCCTTGCAATGGATTCCACTTTCAACACTAACAAATATGGTGCAAGTTTCAATAATTGATGCTATTATTTATTCTAAAAATTGTTGCTGTGATAGTAGAATTATACATTAACTAATTACAAAAGTATGGTTCTCTTTGTAGTTCCATCTTCATACCATGATGGCTTTTGATTCATATTATAATGGACTTCCAGTTGCATGGGTGATATCCTCAAGGTGCACCGAAACTAATATAAGTAGTTAGCTTTTAGAGCTCCATCGAAGAGGCAAGGGTAAGGATCTAGTTGGTGACTGTTTGACAGCCATCAACATTGGGGACCTCCAAGTCTTGTAACTTTGGATTCACAAGCTATGAAGGTGTTCTTCAAACAGGGTTTAGGTGCTTGTTAGTCTCTAGCAACACCAAGGCCCAGATACCTCCAAATAGACTCAATGGTTATGTGAGTATGTGTTTGTTGTTGTGAATGTTAAAATGGTTGGATTGTGTATGAAACTATAATTGGCTTTCATAAAAGAAATCCAGCTAAATCTATCAAATATTGTGAGTTGTTGAAGATTCCTATTTTGTCCCATCACTTAGTCTATATAATCCCTATTGTACATTACTTGTAACAAATAAAATTTTGCAAAAGCATTTGAGCACAGTTCTGTCAATCTACTCCTAATTTCCCCCAGAGAGAAAATTCCACAAGAAAACTAAAAATAGAATAAGATTCAATGGACTTAGAAAGAGAAAGAAAAGAAAGTAGATTTGTGTAAAATCTCAAATATTTAAGCAAGATAAGTTGACATGAGAAAACACTTTGCAATACAACTATTCCAATTCAATCTTTCTATGAATTTTCCAAACCCTCTAAGCCCAACAAGCAATTTCATAAAAGACAATTTTATTACACTATAAAAAATGCTACGTAAATGATAAAGTACAGGCTTCTATTTTAACTAGTTAATAGTTGTCAAGAATTGCATTCAACAAAGCCTTTAGAAAATTTGACAATTTTCGGATTGAAATATAAAGTCAATATACTTTTTAAAAATGAAGTTATTTCAATCATCTCAAAATACCAAAGATTTTCCTAAATTCTCTTCGCTCAAAATAGGCAATTTCATAAAGACATTACTATTAAATTGCTCTAGAGACTCTTCAACAACATAATCTCTTTTATGGCAAATCTTAATAGAAGTCTAATATTACATAAAAACAGAGTTATAAAGACAAGCTAGAAAAATCCGAAAATTAAATGCCAAGGTTGATACTATCTAAACCATTAGCTAAGTAACTAAACAAAATAAGAAGAAATGAACTCACAGGATTAAAACAAAGTAGCTAAATTGATGTCTTTAACAAGCCATGCTTTACAAAAAATCTTCAGTTTTCTTTAAAGTTGCTTTTTCCAAATTCTTCAACTACCAACTCCCCCCTCCATCTTAAAATTCCACCCCTGAAGCCCTTTTTTTAGTGGCTTTAAGTTGAGGTTAGTTACATCACCATAGGAGTTAGTTGTAGCTACCATAGAGAAAATATGTATGGTTGCCAAGTGTCACATCCGGTGGTTACAACATCATGGGAAATTAAAATTCAATTGCAACCAGTAAAGAAAGTTACAACCACCATGGTAGTTAGTTATAACTACTATAGATATTTAAAAAAACTATAAAGTGACACTTGTTTCATACATATAAGACATTGAATAACTATCATCTCTTCTTCTTACAAAATAATTGTACTATTTTTTTTTTCTTCTTATTTTTATTTTTTTAATTTATTTTTTTGAATATGTCAAATTATACCATAAAAACCTTTGGGCGGCCTTGTACCTTGTTGGCTTTTTGCCTTAAGATATCCTTGGCATTACGTAACGAATACAGCGCTACGAAAACCAAAAATTTCCAAAAACATCTCCAATGTTTTTCTCATTGCTCCAGTTCAATTCATTGCACAAATTCCCGAGCACCAATGATGATATCCTTAAGATGTTTTACAGCCATGACCAATTCCAAAACTTCCACGGACATGCACAGTAAATCCTCACCGTGGAAGAACACGCACTGGCTTCACTCTTATAAAACGGATCCTCCAAAACACCATCGGCTGGAGTTGCCTCAACAATCTTCTTAGGACCCTTGTTCAGATCCCACATGTTGATTTTCTCAAACCCTTTCCGACAGAGAACCAGGAACACGATCAAAAGTAGCAGAAGCGACGGCACAAAGGAGCCCAAAACGACGTTGACAATGGCACCAGTACCTAGCTGGTGGTAATGGTGTTTTCCAGATGGAATGATGGCAGTGGATGCACCGGCTGGAGCAGGCGTTGACATGACCTCGCCTGGACATGCCAGCAGCTTGCCACCACCACTGCTCAGTCCAACACTGATCAAATTCGCAAAAGGACTCTCCAAAAGGTTTTGTACACCACTGCTATCATGATCATCGTTGTTCTGCAACGTTAACGAGATATCTAAAATGATCGTTGGCAAGAAGATTGTTGAGATCTTCTGATGCTCTCAAGCCTACTTTAGATTCAGCCAATCCATTGCTGAACTATTGCTGTAGTGAAGTCTTGAGAAACTTTTGATGTAGAATCCTTATTACTGCTGCCAAACTATATGTGAATCGTTCTCTACTAATGATAGTCTCTCAGCTATAGCTCTGAGAATCACACTCTTAGTAGCTCCAACATCTATGCCTAGTCCTCGATATGCCTTCTGATTATCTTGGAATTATCATACAATCTTGGCTCCAGTTGCAAGTGATCGTAATCCTTGAATTCCATATTAGTCAATGCATCATACTTGAATTACTCCAAAAAAGGTTTGTGAATATTGAATTTCAAAGAATAGATCCTTTGATCCTGGTGGTGGAATACTAAGCTCCTTCATCATATCTTTGTTACACTTGAAGAGGGATGATTTTTTGTAATGTTCTGCAAAATCTATTCCCAACCATTGCTCTACAGCCACAAAGTTGTCTTCCAACATCCATGTGGCCAGGTTGTACTTTTCTTTTATCTTTGGTACCTCCAGAATAGCCTCAAAATATTCAATTATCTTGTGTGAGTGCTCACCAAGAGGTCCAAAGTAGATAACTTGACCTCCTCTCTTCATGAGCAATAGCTCATCACAAGATTTAAAAATTTCAATGCTAGGTTGATGAATGCACATAACAATAGCAGCTACTCCATGGAATGGAAGAAATGTGCCAACATTCTGACCCTTCTTAAAATGCTTAAAGAAATTTATGAAAGCTCCATTTTAAACTAAACTATAATTAAAGCTTTTTATTAAACTTTTTACAATGGAAAATAGTAAATCTTTTTAAAGGAAAATTCCCATTGAACTTAAGGTTCGGTGGTATAAAAATCTCATTCCTAAGAAACAAAAACAAAAATTGTACAAGTGAACCATAGCACAAGCTACTCAGCAAAAGGGAAGAGAGTGGTCAAAATGATCCTCTTAGGAATCTTCTTGTCATGGATTTGATCGTACCTAATATCTGATGTAACCCAAGCTTTCTTCTCTTTCGCTTGTTTTTTTGGTGCTCCCACTTCTTTAGTTGTCATCTTATCCTTTACAGCATTATTTCTAGAAAGTATCTCCTTCTAATTTTCAAAAGTTATTTTAATTGCAATACTCAAGGCTTCATATTCGACCTTGTTCTCATTACAAGGGAAAGATAGAGGAATTACCTTGAAAATTTTTGAAGAATCATCTTTTACTACTCTAGCTTCTATACCTTTGAAGTTACAAGAACCATCAAAGTATAACTCCCACTTGCTATGATCTTGAGCTTTCTCTTTTTCCTAGTTATAAACTTCTTGAAGCATGAAAATTTTGGATTCAAAAGAGCTTGTTTCATCAACTTTATTTTTTTCATTTGAAGGAATGTTTTCAATCATCAAAAGTTCATTGTATATATATATTTGATTTGGCTCCCCTTTCCAAGGTAGACACATATGAGAATAATCTATTGATATATAACTTGAGAAATTTTTACTCCAACTTCTACTCAACAAAAGGCTATGTCAATCTAGAATATATGCCACTTAAATAGTTACTTTACTTTTTATATGGGGTTCAAAAGCAATTTTCAATAAAACATTTGGTAACTGACCCACAATCTTCACTCTACTTTTGTCCACTTAAACAATCTTTCTATTGGATCATTTAGGAGTCAAACCATGTTTTTTGCATATATATAATGGCATGATAGTAGATGTAGATCCAAAATTGACCAAATAGTTGTGAAGATATTTGTCTTTTAACTTCATTGTCAAAAGAAAAGGAGGAGCCTTTTTATCAAGAGTACAAGTGATAAAACATGTTTTGTCGTCTGCTCCAATGTCGGAGCCGTGACGTCAGGGCCTTGGTTCAACATTGCATGTCCGACATCGGGGTGTATAGCCCAAGTTTATAAATACCACGCCTCGACTCCAGTTTTGGAATAGTTTTTGATAGTCAATTTTTAGTCATTCTTAGTTAGAGTAGCAAAGCTCTTGCAATTTATTTTCCTCAAAGTTAGAATATTTTCTAAGTACCCACAAAAGGAGTCTAAAGTGTGTATGGTTCTTTGTTCAAGCACTAATGTACCTAAGTGCAGCAATGTGATAGGAATAAAATGAACTCTTTTGACAATCTTTGCAACACTGAGAATAGATTAATATTTTCTTTAATACATTTTGCTTTCTTACTTTTTACTTTAATGCATTTGAATTAAGCAATTTATTTCCAATTATTAATGAACATGAGCACAACCACTTCAAGCATTCATATAGTACTTAGTAACCCAACAATGCTTAATGTTTGGTAGCCCAACAATGCTATATGTGTTCAAGATGTATCTAGAAAAGCGGGGTGGTTACTTATGTTAGGCTAGCTAGGTAATAGATGCATTAGATCTTTAATTACTCTACTCTTCATTCTTGTTGTAGGTGACCAAATCCATAAAATATAGAGTACGAAAACTCATATACCTCAATTACACTTAAACCATATCCTTGAACTTCACAAGTGTAGTTGGAAAGACAACGAACATTCTCAATGCCATTTCACTTCCTAGAGAAACTAGTGTACGAGATAACTATAGATCCATGGAATTTGACCAAATCATGCGTAACGCCTTAGTGATTTGTACGGTTGGGCATAGGGATACCTTGTCACTCATCATTGGCACCATTGTTGGGGACCTTTTTGTTGTTTTATGCGCTATCTAGGACTCAGTGAAAGTATTTAAATTGTTGGAACGAACCTTAGAGTCATATCTTATTTCACAATTACTACAACAAATTCTTAGAGCACATTGTGATTTTTATTTCGCTAACTGAAACTATCTTCTTCTCATAGGATTGCTTCTTCACCCAAGGCTGATAATGTTCATTCAAGAAAGCCTCAATAATACCGAATCATATATACTCACCCCAATGAGTATGCGCCAAACTTCACCTTCATCCTACACCAGGATGAACAGCTGCTATGGCATGACATGGAGGGTAACATTATGTTGCCACTAGATCGTGCTACTCCTATAATGCTCTATCAAACACTTGCATGATGTGGTTTTCAAGACCGCCATGGGGAGTATAATGTGGAAGATGTTGATTCTAAGGATTATCATCCCACCGAAGCACAATGCCTGCGAGATCGACAGCTAGAACAAAGCTATGAGTTTTCGAAGGGAAAAAGACTTAATGATCCTCCATTCCTATTGTACAAACAAGCTAGTGGAGAACCCTTCTCTAGGGATTTTCCATTCAATGAAACTCCTTTCTTTGACTTTGGCAATGGAGGTCAAAACCAAAATCTACACTCCACGGTTCACAATCCTGATTATGGTAATAAGGGATCCAATAACAAAGAAGTATCCGAAGGGGCAAGTCATGATAAGGATGCAAACAAGAAGCAAGATTGTAACCATGGTCACAATATCCAAACAAGTAGTAGTAGGCACCACGATGCTGTTGGTTCTCCTTCCTCTTCCCTTTCGTCATCTTCTTCTTCTTCTTCTAGCTCTAACCATGATCGCAGAAGGTGAGACCACAATCGAGGCGATCAAGATGAAAAAAATAACTGATGGAACCAAAATAACCAAAGGGACCATCAAGATAAAAAAGATTAAGGACACAGACATTCAAGAGAGGCACATCACTATGAATGAAGGGTAGCAGAGGGCATCATAGGCACCATGATCAAGGCCTCGATGAACCTCTATTTGCTACCTGAAGTATGCTTAACATCACAAAGGTAGTCAGAATCCCAACAAGGCATGTGAAAGGCAATCAAATCAAATGGTTAGACATGAACAATATTCCTCGATTTGAAGGAACTCTGATCCATAGAATCATCTTCAATCTTTCCAATGCATGTGCCTTGCAAAACATAGAGAACGAGTGGCAGAAATTGAAGTTATTCCCAAGGACACTCATTAAAGAAGTAGAGAACTGGTACTGGTCCTTAGAACTGAAATCTATTAGATGATTGAGTACCATGCTCGAGTTGTTCAATGATACATATCAAACATACTCCAGGGTGTCCAACTTAAGGAAGCAAATCCAAGGGTGGACAAAAGGAACACACAAAACCTTGGATGCTACCATTGGCCACTACTATGCCTTGATACACAAATGCCCTGGCCATGGTTATCCTCAATTGGCTCAACTTCACCAAATTGTAGATGGCCTTCATAATGAAATGAGGAAAACCCTTGGTGTCTATGCCCAAGGATGATTGTTAGAACTAACTGGCTATCAGGTACAAAGGTTAATAGAGTAGGTCGCCAAAGAGGAGGGCGAACTAAGAAAAAGAGAAAGTGTAGAGAAGTACAACCATGATCCTTCCATCCATAAGAAGAAGGTTCAATTCTATGACAATGAGGATGAATTCATATTTGATGAGGATATGCATAAGAAAGCCTTGTCACTTCAACAATTCCAATCTGAACTTACAGCCAAGGTTGATCAATTAAAGGACTCCATGAATAGCCGATTTCAAGCTATCTTCAAAATTGCTAAAGAGTCTAGAGGACAAGGTAGTGACCATGAGCACAGGTAGCACAAGGATTAGATGATGATCATGGATGTGATGTCTACCAATATGAACATCCTAAGGATTGTTTCCCTATTGTGTCACATCTACAAGAGTCTGGGGTATATGCCTTACATCCATGACTTATGCAAAGGTAAACATCCAAAATGTTACCTTATCCTCAAGGTAATCTTAGGAAGTTCCACCAGCAACAACCGTATTATCCAAGTGGAGCTCCATCGCAACCATACAAACAATACCAATAATGACAGCAACCACAATCATGGGCGCTTGCACCACCAAGGCAACAATACCCTTATTGGTAGCCTGATCCATATGATTACCATGTGCAGCAACTCTTGTCTCCATGTAACTCTTTTAATCACATTTCTAATTTTCAGCCTCACTACCACCCTTCAAATTATTACTGAGCTCATTCACCACATGAAAGAAGGGATACCATCTCATATCCTTATCCTCCTCCTATCCCTGCACATACTCCTCATACAATTGCATAACTACCACATGCTTCACCAATGCAGGGTGAATTGCCCACTCAACTACAACAACGCAATGCTACGAGGGTGATTAATTTGCAACCCAATTATCAATCAAAGGGGTCGAATGCTTGATTCAAGAAAAGACCTTTCTTTTAACCCTATAGTCCACCTAAGCCTTCACCTACATCCACAATTGACAACCTTACTCTTACCTCTTTCTCCATATCAAATTCCTGCGGGCCTTCTTCAAACCAAATTCTATCAAGGATTCATATCGTAATGCTTACTCACACTATGTCTGATTGGATCCATGTAGGAAACCTTCCCAGGAAGTTAGCCAATCTCGGAAGTCATCTCATTTACTTGAAGATTGCTAAGAATGAACCATGCAAGGCTCTTCTCAATTCAAGTTCTAATGTTAATCTAATTTCTCATGAGATGTACATTGCCTAGAACCTACCTCCTCTCAAGAAGAGCAACATCAAATTGGAATTGGAAAACCAGTCCATCAATGTTCCATTGGGACTGGTAGAAGACATTGTGACCATTGTCTATGGGTGGTCTTATCCTGCTAATTTTCTAGTAATCAAAATGGAAAACTACAAAGGGGACTTCCCAATTATTATGGGAAAGGCATGGCTAAGCACCATCGATGCAAGAATGGGCATTAGAGATCTTTCCCTAGAGATATTTAAAGAAAATGCATTTGGAAAGATTAAGAAGAAGAGAGTTCCATGCATTGTGTACAACAATAGTAATGCAATTATGTGCAAAAACTTTGGGCCATAAAGTAGGCATCTATCTCTACATGCAAATAGTGTGTGCCAAAAGTAGAAATTCAAAGGTGTCTATATGCAACAGCCATAAAATAGGAGGGCACCCAATGGCTGGCCACTAATTTAGAAAGCAGCACACTTTGCATGGAACTAGTTGAGAGCCTAACATGCGAGTATGTCATGAGTATGGATGAACTCAAGCAAGTTCATCACCAACTCTCTGAAGATACAAATGATGATACCCACTTGGGAGAGTTGGAAATCCCTAATAAATTTAAGCAAGAGCCCCTTGAACTGAAAACATTACCAGCTGGGATGAAATACGTATTTTTAAAAAATAAGAAGCCAATGATAATCAATGCAAGACTTGCTCCAAAATAGAAAGAGATGCTATTGAAGGTCGTTGAAAGATGGTTAGAAGCTTTTGCTTAGTCATATCCTAAACTCATAGGGATTGATCCTAGGATATGCCAGCATCACATTTACACTGACCTAGCCATGAAGCCAAAACAACAACCATAGAGGTGGTTGAACCCTAAATTGAACCAAATTGTCAAAGAGGAAATTGGGCAACTCCTCAAGGTGGGGTTCATTGATCCCATTGTGGATAGTGAGTGGGTTATCCTACTCATAATTATGCCAAAGAAAGATGGCAAGTGGTGGGTCTACATTGATTCTAGGCTACTTAATATGGCAACATTCAAGGATCATTTTTCGTTGCCATTTTTTGACCAAGTGCTAGACATAATATCAAGACATTTCCACTACAACTTCCTAGATGGTTATAATGGCTATAACCAAATTCAAATCGCATAAGAGGACCAAGCAAAGATAATGTTCACGAGTCCCTGGGGGACTTTTTCATATCGTAAGATGTCATTTGGTCTATGTAATGCTCCTACCACATTTCAATGTCTGATCTTGAGCATCTTTCAATAGCAGATTGGTAGTGGTGTAGAAGTCTTCATTGATGACTTCTCCACCTATGAAGCTACATTTGAGCAAGCCTTAGACTGCCTTGAGCAAGTGCTGAAACGATGTGTTGAAACCAACTTGTAGCTCAATTGGCAGAAAAGTCACCTCATGGTCCAAGAGGGCATTGTACTGGGGCACAAAATCTCATAAGCAAGAATTGAGGTGAATCCTAAAAAAATAAGGATCATCCAAGGAATGACATGCTAGCCAAAAAAAGTTAAATATGTTCAATCATTCCTTGGACATACTGGCTACTATTGGTGATTCATAGAGAATTTTTCTAAGATCGCAAAGCCATTGGTGGAGCTAACAAAGAAAGTTGCTCCTTTTGTTTGGACCCCAGAATGTGAAAAAGTGTTCTAGCAACTGAAAGAAAAGCTTATAGAAACTCCAAACCTACAAGCATTTGATTGGTCCAGACCATTTTAAATTATGATAGATGCATCAAGTTATGCCTTGGGAGCAGTGTTGATATAGTTAGATGACAAGAAATGACCATACTACATCCACTACGCTAGTCAAATCATTGTGGGTGCACAACTGAACTACACCACTACATAGAAAGAATTGATGGTGGTGGTGTTTGCTCTAGAGAAGTTTAGGCACTCTGTGCTTCGATACAAGGTGTTTATGCACATGGACCATAGTGCCATCCACTTCCTAATAAATAAGCCAATGGTAAGCCTCCATGTCATACGATGGCTTGTCATCTTGCAGGAGTTCGATCTTATGATGGTAGATCGAAAGGGCACTAAGAATGTGGTCACTAATCACTTGTCTTGGTTGCGATGGGATGACAAAGAGGAAGAAAGCCCACTCTCTAACATGTTTCCTAATGAACTCCTCTTTGCTGGGGCTATAACTAAACAAATGCCTAGTAAGCCAAAATGATATGATAACATTCTTACCTATCTTCTTACTCAGAATATGCCACAAGGGTTAGACCACCAGAAGAAATAGCAATTTCTTCATTGAGTAAAGCACTTCACAAAGATCAACAAACACCTCTACAAGGTGTGCATTGATAGCCTAGTTCACTAGTGTGTCCCTGATGCTGATCAACTATGCATTCTCTAAGATGCCCATGAAGCTCCTTGTGGAGGACACTATGCTAGAAGACACATGGCCATTAAAATCCTAATGGCAGGGTACTGGCCAACACTCTTCAGGGATGCTCACCATTTCATTCGCTCTTGTGATCGATGCCAACAAGATGGTGGAACAACTACTTGAATGGAGGGGCCTCAACAATGGATTCAACCATTAAAACCTTTCTACATCTGGGGCATTGATTTCATGGGTTCCATCATGCCCATGTCAAATGGAAAGGCATACATCATAGTCACTATTGACTATTATACGAAATGGGTAGAAGTAGTAGCCATCATCGACTATACATCATCTACTACTACTCAATTTGTACAACAAAATGTTGTAAGTAGGTTTGATGTGCCATGTGCATTAATTTTTGATAATGGAACTCACTTTACAAGCACTACTTTTAGGAAGCTCATGCAATTCTTGGGAGTTGAACATAAACTCACAACACCTTACCATGCCCAAGCTAACAATCAAGCTGAGGTTACTAATAGGGAAATCATAAGGATACTAACAAGAACTGTTAGTAAGTATACGAAGGATTGGAGCACAAAATTGAATGATGCTCATTGCGCCTACTGCTCAACTTGGAAACTTCCTCCAGGCTACTCTCCCTATGAGCTTGTGTACAACAAACTACCAACACTTCCTATTCAATCTAAACTCCATACACTTTTAACAACTTGTGACCTTGACCTTGACTTAAGTCTAGCACAAACAGAACAACTAATGAATCTCTCAACTTGCTAGATAAAAACTGATTAGTAGCCTTATCATCTAATGAGTTACATAAGGCCTATAACAAAAATCTTCATGACCTGAAAATTAGAAAAGTCAAATTCCAACTAGAGGATAAGGTTCTCTACTAGAACCCCACACACAAACCCCAATGAACTAAGTTCCAAACATTATGGGAAGAACCTTACATCATTTACAAGAATTTTCCTTCTAGGGTCATGATGATTTATAAACCTGAGAGCCCAAACAAGAAATAGCTGGTCAACATTGAACAAGTCAAACCTTTCCATGAGCATACACTAGCTAACACAACAAACACCTCTTTTGATGGACAACCATGCTCCATATTTCAGATCTCCTCCTTCTTTCAACTTAGTCATGGGGTAGATGACCAACCATGCTAATTATTTAAGCAACTCCTCAGTTTTTCAAACTTTTTTGTTTTACACATTTTTTTGTTTTATAACTTTTTGTTTTACACCTTATTTATTTTACATCTTTTTGTTTTTATGTTATTAATATTTTCTAATTTTTGTTTTACACTATCATTAGTACATTTGATATTTCTTGAACATTTTACACTTTCTTTTATCTTTTCTTTTATTTGGTGTGATATTCTAACTTTTTGTTAATAAGTGCTAGGTACATTGATAATATGTTACTTGATGGTGATATGTATTATTTTATTTGATTGTTGGTGTCTAGTTTCTAACTTTGAGTTTCGTTATGGAAAATTAGGACATGGCTTCTTTTCATGTAATAGGTAGTGAGTTCACAACATCCACCTATCCACAAACTTTATGGTTTTCCTTGTTTTGGAAACATGTAGTTCCTTTTTCATTAATAAAGCTTTAATAAATTTGTGACTTTGGTAGTTTCTAGAATTGGGAAGGATTCAAAGGTTTGAACAAGGTGTGGCTTTAAGGGAATTTGGTATTCTTTGTGCTTTTCTATTTGCTTGGGTGCATGTGTGTTTTCATGAATTTCTTATCATTTCGTGTCAATCAATAAAAGAAGTTAAATAAGTTCTTGCATAGTGTGGTTCTCATTAGAAAAAAATAAAAAAAATGATGAGAATTCAAAGCACACCTATTGGACAAAATAAATGCATACATCCTCGCATGGTGTGGTTCTCATCAAGAAAAAAAAAAGATGAGGATTCAAAGCACACCCCCTTGGACAAAATACATGCATGTGTCTTTGCATGGTGTGGTTCCCATTTAAAAAAAACAATGGAAATTGAAAACATACCCCTTAGATAGAATAAACGGGCTATAAGCATTGGTTATGGGACTCGTCTCCTCTAATTAAGGCCCTTCCTTATTTCCTACTTCTTCTCTAATTTGGAACAGTGGTTGTTCTATGAGAGCACTTTTCTGTCTCAGGGGATGGATTAGTCTTAGAATGTCGATGCGAAGTCATTGAATGTGGTTGGTTTTGATCTTGACTAAGGATGGATCCTATCAAGTCATTTACCCATAAAATCCACAAGGGACTTCATGTAACTGTAATTAGGAACTTCATGTCACTCTCTCACATCCATCTATGCTTTTCATATTTCACCTCACTACTAGTTTCATGTTTTAGTTTGATGTCCTATTTTGATGTGTTGAAATTCTTAGTTAGTTACTTCCGAGTTTTTGTACTTAACCTTCTGTAACCATTAAGCATTCATGGAGCCCATAAACTCCTTGGTTTGAAGTTATGCAAGGGCATAAAAGGCCTATGCCTACTTTGGGGAGGACCCACTTGCATATCTTTTGGTTGGGCTAGTTATGTTCTTTACCCTTAAACACTCTTACAATCAAATTCTTTTTGTTTTACCCCATTAATGACATCCAATTGTACACATCCTCACAACATTTTGTAGTGACTTTTCTTTTTATTGTTGTGGATTCTTATACCCTCTTCAACTATTTCCTTGTTTTGTACTTTTCCAAATCTCATGGACCGCTTATCTATGATATCCTATTTGTCAACCTTCCCGCTAACACTATCAAAGAAACCAATCTACAACAATGACAACTTAGCCGAGTGTAACCACCAAAAAGACAAGGAATTTAACCACTATGTGTTACACATTACATACTAATTTATGATCCTGTTATGGTTGCAATGAGAAGCATTGATTGGAAGTAGGACTATCTTTACCAAGGATGATGCAGTAGTACCACACAATGAGGACCATTCATGATCAAAAAATCTCTTCTCTCTCTCTCTCTCTCTCTCTCTCTCTCTCTCTCTCTCTCNCTCATTTTCTTATTGCCAAGAGGTGTTGGATGTCAGTGTTATCCAAGGTGTTCANTATTGCCAAGAGGTGTTGGATGTCAATGTTATCCAAGGTGTTCACTTCTCTTATCATAAACATCCAATGTTATAAAAATATTGTAATTCCATACACTTGGGCACTCAGAGTCTTTATGTCTGTTTCATCTAAGTCGGTTTGTGATGCCAATCAATAATCCCATACCTACCCAATATATTTTGTTGTAAAGAAATTGTTCCTCCTCTTCTACACTTGAGGACAAGTTTTCATTCAGTAATGGGGGTATGATGAAACATGTTTTACCATCTACTCTAATATCGAGTACGCGACATTAGGGCCTTGGTCTGACATTGCACGTCTGATGTCGAGGTGTATACCCCAAGTCTATAAATACCACGCCTAGGCTCTAGTTTTGGAATAGTTTTTGATAGTTAATTTTTAGTCATTCGTAGTCAAAGTAGCAAAGCTCTTGTAGTTTATTTTCCTCAGAGTTAGAATATTTTTCGAGTGTCCGCAGAAGGAGTCTAAAGTGTGTATAGTTCTTTGTTCAAGCACTAATGTACTTGAGTGTAGCAATGTGGTGAGAGTAAAACAAACTCTTTTGACAATCCTTGTAGCACTAAGAATAGATTAATATTTTCTTTAATACATTTTACTTTCTTGCTTTTTACTTTAATGCATTTGAATTAAGCGATTTATTTCTAGTTATTAATGAACATGAGCATGACCACTTCGAGCATTCATATAGTACTTGGTAACCTAGCAACGCTTAACATTTGGTAGCCCAGCAGTGCTATATGTGTTTAGGATGTGTCTAGGAAAGTGGGGCAGTTACTTGTGTTAGGTTAGCTAGGTAATAGATGCATTAGATCTTTAATTAGTCTACTCTTCATTCTTATTGTAGGTGGCCAAATCCATAAAATATAAAGTAAGAAAAATCATATACCTCAATTACACTTAAACCATACCCTTGAACTTCACAAGTGTAGTTGGGAAGACAACAAACGTTCTCAACGCCATTTCACTTCCTAAAGAAACTTGTGTACGATATAACTATAGGTCCATAGAATTTGACTGGATCATGCATAGCACCTTAGTAATTCGTATGGTTGGGCATAAGGGCACCTTGCCACTCATCAACAATCATAGCTAGTTTTTGTTATCTTCTCAATGCTAGATATATAGCTTAACTTTGACTCTCCAACTCTCTTTTTACCTTTAATGAACTCTAAAGCCTTTCTTTGCTAATCCCCTATTTGTAATAATTGATATATACTAGTATTAGCCCTAACATGTTTAAGATCCTCAACTAGATCATATTCTCCATCTCCACAAAAGCCTAGTTTCTTCATCCATTTATTAAAAGACTGATTTTCAGTAGTTTTCTCTACATGATCTTTCTTACATTTATTTTTCTCTCTTCTACTTGGTTCAAAAACCTTTCTCTTAGTAGATGGATCAGAAATGACATTTGGAGGCCTAGAAGTATTTAATCTTTCTTTTGATCTTAAATTATATCCATTTTCCTCCTCAAAACTTGATAGAGAAGAGGTATCACTACATCCATTATTAGAAGATTTACTTGCATAATGAAAACTAGATAACTCATTATCTGATTCAATATCAAGAAAGTTAGACACAACAAGATCACTATCATCCTCATCGTCTACTAACTTAGTGTCTTGATGCTTATGTTTCCTATTTTTCTTTTCTTCCTTAATTTTAACTTTTGCCAAAGCTTTTTCTAGTTTTACTATTTTGTTGGATAAATCTTTCATTAATTGTTCCTTTTTAGATTCTTTACCTTCAAACTCTTTCTCTACCTTAATACGAGATGGCCCTAGTAATGCTTTAAGTTGAGCAAAATCTTGTACAAGAATCATCATTTTCTTTTTTCTTTTTTGAGTTGTGATAATCTCTTCATGATTCATGTTCAACTGTTTTTCTAACTGTATAGCTTCACTAAAGTAGTCATTCAATGTTAGCAAGCTTGGAGTTCCCCTTAACCAAATTGAAATATTGGGATTTACAACCTTACAATAAGTATCTCTGAGCATTTTGTCTTATGGTCTATATTGTCTGTGAAAGAGCCCATAAATTCATTGGAATTTAATATTGAAGTCTCTAATTGACTCTTTAACTCATTGCTTAGCTTGTACTAACCCATAATATAGTTGTTGTTGATCTAAGTGATTGTCAAACTAGGCCAAGAAAAGACTTTTCATATCATCCCAATTTGTAATACTATTACTTGGTAAGTTTGAATACCAAATTTGAACCATATCCTTTAAATTTGCTACAAATAAACTACAAGCTTGATCTTGATGTTGAATATTTGCATGAGCTAAAGCTAACTCAAATAAGTAGATATATTCTTTAGCTAAATAAGCTTTTCCAAGAATAAAAGGCTTAAGCAAATATTTGTAAACTTCTTTTAGAATATTATTGTAGTTTTGAAATCCTAATAGTGTAACTCTTTGCCAAGGATTTGCCATCCTATTAGAATTCCTTTTGATTGTTGAACTCTTATACTTCCTTGACCTTCTCTTATAGACTAATAAACCACATAGAAAAGGTGGTCTTCTTATCCTTCTAGTCTTTATTTCACCACTTGTCCCAAACTCAAAAACCTTTTTTTGTTCTTCTTCTGATGAATAATCAATCTTAAAATCAAGAATTTCTTTAGAACCTTTGAAATCTTCCAAACTGTCACTCTATTTGGTCATGAACCCTAAATAGGATCTAATTTTTTAAGCCCTCCTAGCAACAAAAGAATTATTGGTGCGATAGTACCATTGATCTCTTTGAATATAATAAACTTAGGTAACAAAGTTTCTTTCCCTCCTTTTAGTGCCAAAAGAATTGTTGATGCACTAGGACTATTAGGCTTATGAACTTAGATGACAAATTGCCCTCCTTCTAGGGCCAAAATAACTATTGTCGATTGTTTTAGACTGCCAATGTTGGGGACTTCTGAGTCTTGTGACTTTGGGATCATGGGATATGAAGGTGTTTTTCAAACAGGGTTTAGGTGCTTGCTGGTCTTTGGCAACACCAAGGCCTAGATACCTTCACATAGACTTAGTGGTTATGTGAGTATGTGTTTGCTATTATGAATGTTGAAACAATTGGGTTGCATATGAAACTGTAATTAACTTTCATAAAAGAAATTCAGTTACCTCTATCAAATACTGTGAGTTAAAGATTCCTATTTTGTCCCATCACTTACTCTATATAGTCCCTATAGTACATTACTTGAATAAAATTTTACAAAAACATTTGAGCACAATTTTGTCAATCTACTCCTAAATTCCCCGATAGAGAAAATTCCACAAGAAAACTAAAAATGGAGCAACATTCAATGGACTTAGAAAGAGAAAGAAAAGAAAGCAAATTTGTGTAAAATCTCAAATATTTGAGCAAGATAAATTGACATGAGAAAACACTTTACAATAAAGCTATTCCAATTCAGTCTTTCTATGAATTGTCCAAACCCTTTGAGCCCAACAAGCAATTTCATAAAAGCAATCTTATTACACTATCAAAAATGTTGCATAAATGACAAAGTACAAGTTTCTATTTTGACTAGTTAATAGTTGTCAAGAATTGCATTCAATAGAGCTTTCAGAAAATTTGAAAATTTTAGGATTGAAATATCAAGGTAATATACTTTAAAACAATGAAGCTATTTTAGTTGTCTCAAAATATCAAAGATTTTCCTAGATTCTTTGTGCTCAAAATAGGCAATTTTGTAAAGATATTACTATTAAATTGCTCTAAAGGCTTTACAATAACATATGCTTTTTATGGCAAATCTTAATAGAAGTCTAATATTGTTCAAAAATAGAGCTACAAAGACAAAGTAGAAAAATTCCAAAATTAAATGCCAAGCATGATACTATTTAAACCATTAGCTAAGTAACTAAACAAAATAGGAAGAAATGAACTCATAAGATTAAAACAAAGCAGGTGAATTGATGCCTTTAACAAGCCATGCTTTACAAGAAATCTTCAATTTTCTTCAAAGTTGCTTCTTCCAAATTCCCCCCTTAAAATCTCACCCTTGGAGCCCTTTTTATAGTGGCTTTTAGGTGGTTACAATCATTATGAGAAGTTGAGGTCAATTACAACCACCATAGGAGTTAGTTGTAACTACTATAGAAAAAATATATATGGTTGCCAAGTGTCATATTGGGTGGTTACAATATCATTGGACATTAAAATTAGTTGCAACCACCAAAAAAAGCTGCAACCACCATGGTAGTTAATTATAACTACCATAGATATTTTAAAAAAAAAAGCTATATAATTGACACGTTTCATACATATAGGGCATTGCATAACTGTCCTCTCTTTTTCTTACAAAATAATTGTATTTTTTTTATTTTCATTTTTATAATTTATTTTTTTGAATATGTCAAATTATGCCATAACAACCATTGGGCAGCCTTGTACCTTATTGGCTTTTTGCCCTCGATATCCTCGGCGTTACTTAAAGAACACAGCACTATGAAAACCAACAATTTCTTAAAAAAAAACTTCAATGTTTTTCCCGTTGCTCGCTGACCTATTCAATTCGTTGCACAAATTCCCGAGCACCAATGACGATATCCTCAAGACATTTTACAGCCATGACCAGTTTGAAATCGGGCATGACCTTGTACGTAGTACCCACGCTGCCCTTTCCCAGAACTGCCGCGGACGCGCGCAGTAAATCCTCGCCGTGGAGGCTGACGCGCTGGCTTCATCCTTCTAAAATGGATCCTCCAGAACACCGTCAGGTGGAGTTGCCTCAACAATCTCCTCAGGACCCTTGTTCAAATCCCGCACATTGATTTTCTTAGACTCTTTCCGGTAGAGAACCAGGAACACGATCAGAAGTAGCAGAAGCGGCACCACAAAGGAGCCCAAAACGATGCTGACAGTGGCGCCAGTACTTAGCCGGTGGTGATGGTGTTTTCCAGACGGAATGATGGAAGAGCATGCAGCGGCTGGAGCAGGCGCTGAAATGACCTCGCCCAGACACGACCGCAGCTTGCCACCACCACTGCCGCCGCTGCTCACTCTAACACTGATCAAATTCACAAAAGGACTTTCCAGAAGGTTTTGTACACCAGTGCTATCGCCATCATCGTTGTTCTCCAGCACGTCAACGAGATATCTAACATGATCGTTGGCAGGAAGATTGTTGAGGTCTTCTGATGCTCTCAAGCCTACTTCAGATTCAACCAATCCATCGCTGAACTGTTGCTGCAGTGTAGTCTTGAGAAATTTTCGATGCAGAATGCTTATTACTGCTGCCAAACTGTATGTGAGTCGTTCTCTACTGATGATAGTCTCTCAGCCGCAGCTCTGAGAATCACACTCTTTCTAGCTCCAAGAACTGTGCCTGGTCCTTGATATGCCTCCTGATTTTCTTGGAATTATCAAACAATCTTGCTCCGGTTGCAGGTGATCGTAATCCTTGAATTCCAGATTAATCAATGCATCATACTTGAATTGCTCCAAAAAAGGTTTGTGAATATTGAATTTTAAAAGATAGATCCTTTGATCCTGGTGGTGGAATATTGAGCTCCTTCACTATATCTATGTTATGCTTGAAGAGAGATGATTTTTTGTAATGTTCTGCAAGATCTATTCCCAACCATTGCTCTACAGCCACAGAGCTGGCTTCCAACATCCATGTGGTCGGGTTGTACTTTCCTTTTATCTTTGGTACTGGAGGAATAGCCCCAAACTATTCAATTATCCTGCGTCAATGCTCACCAAGAGGTCAAAAGTAGATAACTTAACCTCCTATCTTCATTAGCAACAGCTCATCAAAGGAATTAAAAATTTCAATGCTAGGCTGACGAATGCACATAACAATAGCAACTTCTTCATGGAATGGAAGAAATGTGCCAACAGATCCTAATTGGATAGTAAATGCTAATGGAAGAAATGTGCCAACAGATTCTAATTGGATAGTAAATGCTTTAATGTTAGATGACTCAAAGGTAGATATGAATGCAATGAGATAACTTTTAAAGCATTCAAAAACATAATTGAAATCATGCTACCTTGGTTTGAGTTATCTAAACATGTGCTTAAATTTGATAATTTAACAAATCTGTTTTTTGGAGCCGAATTTTTTTTATGCATTTAGCATGTTTGGGGGGCATGGAGGAAGAACTTGGCAATCAAAGTTACAGATTCCAAAGAAAAGCAATGGGTGATCATATTAATCATATTATGGATGAATGCAAAACTTTTTTAGATGTTGTTATGGAAATAGATAAATTTATTGATAGGTTGCAAGAGAACTCAAAATTCATTTAACGTTTTGTTTACAGAGATATGGGCTAAAGCATTCCGTGATGTTCCCCATGCACAATAACACACAAATAATGCTATTGAGTCATACCATGGATTTTTAAAAAGCAAAATTTTAAGAGATATAAGAAATAGGAAATATTGAAGGATTGATTGGCTTATATGGAGCTTGATAAAGGTATAACTTTATTATTGGCATAATTCAAGAATTAATTCTGCAAGATATTTTGTAAACAAGAAAGATAGAGATTTCAATAAGAAGTCTTGGGAAAAGGCTTTACAAATATTTGATGTTGACTATATCCAAGTTGTGAAAAAGGAAGATGAATATGTTGTGCAATGTCAATATAGTTTGATGTTGAACACTTGGTACAGGGTTTCAAAGGTGTTTTCTTTTAGTATATCTTGTGAGTGTAAATGGTCTTTCCTTGGCCATTTTTGCAAGCACTCAATGAAAGTTCTTATTAGAGTGAAGGGTTTCACCAATGCATTCAAGTTCTTCTTCCAAGATGAGTTTTACAATTCACATGTTCCTATTGAACTAAATTCATTCAAGCCACATCAATTTCCTTGTGAGGAAGATGCTTCAAAACTTGGAATGACACCATAGACATTAGGATCAACTAGTTGGAGGTCTATAATAAATCAAGTGGACATGGAAAAGAAAATAGATCAAGATATGAAGGTGGACAAAGATAAAGTAGATGCATAGTGGGAGACAAAAATTCTTAAGCTCAAAACATATTGACAAAATTTGCAAAGACTTTGCCTACAAACAAGGATAGTATTTTGGAAATAGAAAAACATGTGGAATTGTTGGAATAGAAGTTCATATTTTCAAATAATGTAGATGGATTGCTAAGTGAAAAAAGATTGTCTAGTTGAAATAGTCCTATCAAATGTTCTACCCAAAAGCTTTCTAAGCCTAACTATGCAAGAAAAGTCACCCCTGAGGGTGAGGATACTATTCCTTTGCTTATCTATGGTTAATAAAATACTTTACATTGTGTTCTTTTTATTTTAATCAATTTTGTTTTACTTGCAGATTGGAGTGTAGATGGCCAACTGAATCATGGACAGTCCTCTAATCTCGTGTCTACCTTGAACCAGTACCTCATTAGATGGCAATGTTGTCAATGTATTTTTGGTTCAACATCCTTGGAAAGCAAACTACGATTGGAAAATATTATGTATTTGTTATTCATTACTTGACAACATGTTTGTCACTCTCTTTCATTGGGTCAAACAATGCTTTATTTTACTCAATTGAGTGTTGCAAAACTATTTGTATATTGTTCATTATGGTTTCTACAATTATCCATGTACATCTGGTTTTCTTTTTTTCAATGATGTCTCGAATATTTCTTTGTTAAGTACTGTGAGAACATGCAATTTGCATATTCTCGTAGTTTTTAAATTACATGCAAGGACATATGTCACGTAGTATTATGCAGTATTTAATTTTATTAGTGTATGCAACTCACTCCTGCTTCGCAAAATAATTCTGCTAGTACATGCGATTCGCATATCTTCATGGTTAAATTTTTTTATAGAGACCAATCCAACATAGTGCACTTCAATGCAAGTGGCACTTTCCAAGTTCAGATTGCGATTCGCATATCTTCATGGTTAAATTTTGTTACAGAAACCAATCCAACATAGTGCACTTCAATGCAAGTGGCACTTTCCAAGTTCAAATTGCGAGTAGCAATGAATACTGTGAGATGCATTATTCTTGTTAAACTACAAGAAGTGAATTCAAGTGAGAATTGCAATTTCTATAAAATGCGAGTCACACCTCGCATCACGAGGTAAATTGTAAAAAAATAAAATCAATTGGCTCGGTTTAACTTTTACTTTCACTTTCACTTTCACTTTTCACTTCCAGCAAACATCAGGCAAGAAGCAGCATCACAGGAGGTCGTAGAGTAAGTCTAGGAAGGCAGCATCACAGGAGGTCGTAGAGTAAGTCTAGGAAGGCAACATCAGAGGATTTCGATTCAAAGCATCAATTTTTAAAATTTGAAACAATAATGTCTAGAAGGGTAAGTGAAATCACACTAGAATTCTAAATTTTCTTATCATTTTTCTTGTGCTAGGGTTAGCAGCAATAGTTTTCGATTTGATTAAATTAAAGAATTCTATTTTGGATACGATTTTCTCTTTAAGGAAGTCAATGATTTGAAAAAGTTTGCTAACAAAGCATTGTCCTTATCTTATTGTATCTAGAAACAAAGGTTAACACAAGAAAAATAGATTTTGTAAAAAAATTAATTCTATAAAAATTTGGTTTTACACCTTGCATTTTCTCCTTTTGTTTTAGTTCTCTAAAGAAATATATTAATTTCACTGCTCATATTAGTCATCCCAATATGAAGTACACTTTAGTTGTGTATCCTTCAAAAGCTTAAAATGGTTCAGTATAGTGTTTTGGAATGGTGAAAATCCCATCTATTCAATTGGAAAGGTTTCTTGGGGGAATGCTAATTTTGGTTTCTTTCATTCTTATGTTTCCCTTCAAGTCACTAGGACTCAGACAATAGAATTTAAAGGAGTAGACAATAGTCCCACCTCAAACCCTACAGGGTTGGGCAACATTGCTCTTTATTTTTATCAAGACCTATTGAGTATCTGCGGTATAAGGGATGTTTATAAAATTCAAGAAATTATTGTTGTCTAACTGCTAATGGATTTTTCATCAAGGTTTTTAAAGCATTCTTGGTCTACCGTTAAAAATGATGTCTACAACATGATTTATGAGTTCTAGAGAATAAATACTGTTTTGAGAGAGTTGACTATCACATGGATTGCTCTTCTGCCAATGAAAGACCAAGTTTTGAATATCAAAGATTTTGGACGTATTAAACTCCATAATACTTTATACAAAAGTATTTCACAATTTCTTGTAGTGAAACTTTGTGAAGTCATGAATTCCCCACTTGACCTAAAACTAATTTAAGCATTGCTCGTATTGTACATGTTGAATTATTTACCAAGTTCCAACACCATTGACACTCCATTTTTGGATTGTCCATTTGCTATTGGAAAGGTTTGTGCCTTACGCATATTTAGACTCTTCGCTTTGTTTTGGGTAGAGTTGACATTCAAACCTTAGTATGATATGATATTTAAAAATTAGATTAACATGCAATGGCTAACTAACACTCCTAAAAACCATGATCGATAAGTGTGTCATATTATCATTTCTTCTTAAATGCCACTCGTATCATCAACATGAAAACTGGTGTACCCTGTGTTTACCACATGTATACATATGATTCTCTTGGTTGGAGAATTTTGAGCTTGTAATTATGTTTTGATACCATGTTAAAAAAAATGTCCTACCTGTGTATTAGCTTGCCAACAATTGCATAGACTACATTGCTTTTCAACTTTGTCATCATCATTAACCTAGCCTTATCCTAACTACATTGGGTTAGCTATATGATAATAGTCAATATCAAAATAGAAAATTATTGAGAGTTGCCTATGCTTTCATAGAAACAAACAAATTATTAAAAGCCATTTACTATTTTCTTTGCTTATTTCAAATACTATTTTTAGTATTTGATGTTATATACTATTAATTCTACACCAGTTTTAACATTTTCATTCTTTGAGACTTAGGTTTCAACTATATATGCATGTGCACATTTCTTTGATTAAATTCTTGTCTACAGAACTTCTTTATTTGATTTTGGGAACATTCTTTATCTTTAAAACCTTTAATTACACTAGGAGTATCTTGTGTTTAAAAATATCCTATGTGCTATTTATTAAATTTCTTTAATATTGCACTAGGACTATGTGCTTGTCAGTTTAAAGAGTTTTCTTAATATTATTATTTGGGATGCTGATTTGAGATAATTATTGTTGGAAACGGATTGGAATGATTATTAGCAGTGTAGTCATTCGATATTGCTTTTATGTTGTGATGTGAAAAGGGCAAGTCTATCGATCATTAATTATTGTTGGACAATAATGATTTAATTGGTAACATTTGAGTTGTAATATATTTCTATGTTGTTAGAGAGGAGCATCATCATAACTAGATTCCAGGAGGAGATCTGGCACATTGCAAGATGCACAAGAGAGGGCACAAACATAGGGAAGATATCCTATAGGCTCTTAGGCTTTTGGATGAAATGCTGCTAGAGAGTAGGAGCAGGAGGCATATTGGCATGCACAGGAGACATTAGCATGTTAGGAATGGCAAATAAGAGAGGTGAAACTCATATTAGACCCCTTGTAGAGTTCAAGGAACTTCTGCACCTTGATGCACCTTATTTGACTTAAGATGCTTAACAAGCTTTCTAAACATTGTCTTAATGTCGTTGTCATCAAAGATCTTGATTACTATGAGGAGGAGGCTCATCAGTTCTATGTGGCATATCATCAAGGATCACCTATCTCGAAGGTGGTTGAGATTGGTGACTCTGCCTATACACTTATGGACCAGATCTTGGGGTAGGTACTCAACATGGCAGTTGGTCCACAGCAAGAGCATTTTATGACTGCCTCCTCAGAGTGAAAAAAAAAATCTGCTGAGCAAGATGCCTAAGGTGGAGACTGATGAGATAGGATGGCCCTACATGAACTTTAGCCCACAACAAAGAGTTCTCATTAGGGTAATTCACACAAGCCTCTTGGCTATCACACATCACACTCATGTGATGTCATTCACCCTTATGGTCCTACTAGATTTAGAGGGGGGACTATTCACTAAACTATCCCCACATTATCATGAGGTGAATGGAGAATGTCAACAGAGATGTTGTTGCAATGCCTTTCCCATCAGTCGTGTCTACTCTTTTTAGGCATTGGCAAATTCCAAAACTTAAGGTTAATGATAGAGAGGTCCAAGTTTTTGGTGAGGATGAGCTACCAAGTTTGGGGTATGCATTCTACACCTAGCACATCCCTAAGACACAACTCAATGATCTCACTTAACTCTTAAACCTGCATGTTCCAAGAGAGGTTGATAAGGTTGATTGGGATTAGTTTTATCAACACAACGAGGACACGCAAGCACCTGTTAATCTTGGCCAACAGCAACAGTAGTTTGGAGATGGAGCAGCATTATTTACCTACTTAGAGGTAATGGAGGATAAGTTGATTGCTTGCATGGATGCCATGTAGTCAAAGATGAGTCATCATTTCAGACAAGTGGACAGGAGGCTTACCCGCTTATTTGTAAATGTTCAATCATTGGATAAATACTCATCTAAACATTTTCAATCATTGCATGGGTCCTCTAGTTCAATGGCAATGGAGGATATTTTTGACCCCATATTCATTAAGATGATCACTCCGATCCATGACTCAGAGGTAGGACCATCAAGAATAGCTAAAATGGAGGAGCATCCAGTCCCTGAGGTCAATGATACTATCATTGAGATAGATTTTATGCAGATTGATGCTTCAAATGAAGCCTAAGATAACATTACACCAAGATTTAGTTAGACAATTATGTCTATGTATATGTAGTTAATCATAGTTACCTCTAGCATTGCTTTTTGATGATATTTATGTATTTACATGGTATCTTACTAACACTTTTTCTTTAATTAATACCATGATCCAATGCATAATTTTTTTGTTAAATGTATTTCATTTATGTGGTATTTTAGCTTCTCTATCTATCAGTTTGCATACCTCTATTATTTTTATGCGTTAATGTTTCAAGGAATTGGAAGTATTACTTGTGATGCTAAGATTGATTCATATCAAACTATGACTTATTGGTTAAGGTTCATGGCTTACATCTTTCAATGTTATAGATTCAATTCCAATTGGTTGTTGAGATATATAAGCTTTATGCAAAAAAGATTGATTTATATCCCAAGTTTTGAAATAAGGGCATTAGATATTTTCAAATAAGGAAAGTTTGATTTTTTTATGCATTATTGACATGCGAGTAACATACAGGTGACATGTGTAATGCACTCTAAAAAATATGTACTACAAGTGACATGTGTATCATAGTGTGGTCGCAGGCCTTGTTAATGAAATAATGCTAGTTCACTACAAGCATGAATGACCTCATAGTTTGAAACCAAAACTAATTCAAAAATAGTGCTACTGACATGCAACTCACAGTTTAGTCATAGATTTTGCAAATACTAAATTGTGATACACCTATGGATTGCATTGTACTAACACTTTCAAATTTTTTCCATGTGATGCACTATGGCACGCATCTATTCTCATTGGAGTGAAGAAAGTGATGACATGCAAACCGTATGACATCACAATCTAATCTTCCTACAACCATGAATACCCTCACAAACCATATCTAAAACTATGGTGGAAACAATGTTGGGAACATGCAGATCACAATCTTCTCGCAAAGTGAAATTTTTGCCATGCAATGCATTACAACACGCATGTGCTCGTAGTGTAACTTAACAGTGCAATGACATGCGAACCACATGATCTCGTAGTTCCATTGTCCTATGACTATGAAAGCCCTTGCAGATCATGGCATTAGAGTTGGGTGATTGGTTGAAGAGAACTATTAATATGAATGATTATGTGGTGATGAAAATGGATGTTGGTGGTGTAGAGTATGAGTTGGTGCCATGGCATGTTGAGATAAGTGTCATTTGTCTTCTAGATGAGATATTTCTTGAATGCCATTATGATAATCGGAAACATGACAAATCTAGAGAGGTGAATGACTTGAAGCATAAAAACTAGTACTTGGAATGCTTCTACCTTTATGGCATACTCTAACCAGTAGGAGTTGCTACTCATTAGCGGTGGGGATGATGATTCTTCTATACCATTATCCACATATGTAGATGATTACTATTTGGTGAGTAATGTTGAGCACAACACACTATCACCCTATTCCAAGTGATCTTCAACCTCCTAATTGATCCTCTTCCTTCCAAAAGCATCAAATTGCAAGTAATTATTCCCTTCCAAAAGGTCTAGGTGCCTACTGGTAGGGACTACAGGAGGGTGCTAGTTGCACTTCCTTGCAATTACCTAGACTTGCAACTAGATGACCCTCTACCTTTCGCTTGCTAGGATCTTGAAGCAACTATACCCTTTTGGAAGGTTTGAGTGCCTTCCAATTAGGACTGCAAGAGGGTGCTAGTAGCACATGCTCACTATTTAACTAGATTTTGCAACCGAATGATCCTCTACCTTCCAAAAGGTAGGATCTCCAAGCAATTATTCACAACGAAAAGATCTTAGTACCTACCAAATGGTTTTCAACCTTCTAGATGATCATCTTCCTTCCAGTAGCATAAAATTGTTAGCAATTGTTCCCTATTGAAAGGTCTAGGTGCTTTCGAATAGGGACTACCAGGGGGGTGCTAGTTGCACTTTCTTGTAGCTTACTTGAACCTTGATGTTAGATGTCCCTTTTCCTTTCAGAACCTAGGATCTCCAAGCAATTATTTGCAACCAGAAGATCTTCATGACTTCTAGATGATCTTTAGCCTTTCGGATGACCCTCTTTCTTCTAATGACATCAATTTGTTAGTAATAGTTCCCTTCTGGAAGGTCTGGGTACCTCCCAATAAGGACTGCAAGAGTGTGCTAGCTGTACTTTTGCATAGTTTACCTAGACATGCAATTGGATGACCATTTTCCTTTTGGAAGCTAGGATCTTGGAGCAGTTGTATCCTTCCGAAAGGTTTGAATGCCTTCTAGTTGGGACTGCAAGAGGGTGCTAGTAGCACATGCTTGCAATTTAGCTAGATTTTACAACTAGATGATCTTTTGTCTTCCAAAAGCCAAGATCTCCAAGTAATTATTCACAATCAAAATGTCTTAATGGCTTCTAGATGATCTTCAGCCTTCTAAATGATCCTCTTTTTTCAAGTAGCATCAAATTGCTAACAATTTTTCCCTGGTGTCTTCTAATAGGGACTACAGGAGGGTGCTAGCTACACTTCCATGTAGTTTACCTAGACCTACAACTGGATGACCCTGTGTCTTTCGAAAGCTAGGATCTTGGAGTAATTGTACCCTTCGAGTGCCTTTTGAAAGCCAATATCTCTAAGCAATTATTCGCAATCGAAAGGTCTTAGTGGCTTTCAGATGATTTTTAGCCTTTTGGATGACCCTCTTCCTTCCAATAGCATCAAATTGCTAGCAATTGTTCCCTACCAAAAGGTTTGGGTACCTTCCAGTAGAGACTATGAGAGGGTGCTAGTCACACTTCCACGTAGTTTACCTAGACCTACAACTGGATGACTTTATGCCTTTCAAAAGCTAGGATCTTGGAATAATTATACCCTTTCAAGCTAGGATCTCCAAGCAATTATTCATAACGAAAAGATTTTAGTGGGTTTTAGATGATCTTTAGCCTTCTAAATGATCCTCTTCCTTTCGATAGCATCAAATTGCTAGCAATTGTTCCCTACCGGAAGGTCTAGGTGCCTTTTGGTAGGAACTACGAAAGGATGCTAGCTATACTTCCACGTAGTTTACCTAGACCTACAACCAGATGATCTTGTGCCTTCTGGAAGCCAAGATCTTGGAGAAATTATACCCTTCTAGAAGGTCTAAGTGTCTTTTGGTTGGGATTGTGAAAGAGTGCTAGTAGCATGTTGATGAGTGGCGAGGTACCCCTACACTCAACCATACAAAACGAGCGTCGCACGCGCGATCCGGTCGAACTCCGCAGATGGACTAGCTGTGGCACCTAGATAGTTAGCCTTAGG
>MNCI01035816.1:0-11276 GCA_015680685.1 Gnetum montanum
CCAAAAAATAGTGCTTAAGGAGTTAAACCTTGGCTCTTTCCTAGACTAAGAACCTATAGAAGTATAGGACCAACTAAAGGCCTCTCCCATGTGACCAATTATCACTTCCAACATGGAGTGGTATATGGGAGAGACATTCTTATTTTGGAACAAAATGTAGGTTGGTTAATGATCAAAATTAAGGACATATTAGTGTTATAATCAGTGTAAGCCATTGTTAAAGTGCTTGGATTGCTAGAAACTAGAGCGAATCGCATTGAGATTTTGATGTAGGTGGACCCTAGGGTCAAAAAGGAATGGGTTTGGTAGTGCTATGGTATCGACCACAAGGAGTATGACATGCTCACACTGATAGAAAGGATTAACTACAAGATTGTGGCCTTTTACCTAAATCCCATGATGAGGCCCAGTAAGATCATTGCCTTTTCTACCTATGTGTGCGCTCCTCTGAGTGGAAGATTCCTTATCAACCTTCCATAGTTGATCTATCTAGATATAGAGAAGTAGTTTAAAGAGAATGAACATGAAAAGAAGGCATCCCCTTCCCATGACTCATTAGAAAAATTTGTTAGAGGGAGAGATACTCCATTATACAAATGATGTTGTTAGACATGCTCCAACTACTAAAAGGGTGGAGATGATGAAAGATAAAATGCCTGCAACAACCATTCAAGAAGAGGAGCAGTAGCTACTCAAACAACTATGTTGGATATCGCTATAATAGCCCAATGGTTATGTAAATATAGAGAATGGATCTTGAGTGAACAAGAGCAATGAGCAAGCATAAGTTGTGGGGACCCATCTATATATTGATTAATGATGAGTTACCTACATGTGGTGGCTTAAATACTTAGCCTAATGGGAGGAGGTGGATCCATTTTCTTCACCCAACAAACACAATTATTTGTGAGGTCAAATCCTAGTGCTAAAGAGGTCAAGGTATCTCTCATAGAATAGTAGCCTCTTCCAAAAATTTTTGGGAACACCATGATCTTCTCAGTGAGCTTAGAGCAAGGTGAGTAGGCAACAGTGCTAGTGATGTAGCACCAAGTATAGGAGATAATAATAGAGGTGGTTGCTAATAAAATTGCTAAAATACTCAATGCACCTATGAAAATGGTACTAGATGTCATTGCACTCAAAGATGTATAGACATCCATAGCGACCATAGTTGGTAGATTAAGCGTAGCATAGCATGAAGAACTTCTAGATTGACTAGTGGGAATTGAGCAACCGCTTTCAAATGTCTTTGATCTTTTGGATAGTATTATTACAACCTAGTCAAAGCTACTAGAGGCAAGGGGGAAAAAAATTATATTGGAAGGGCAACTTGAAACAACCAAGGAGCTGAATGAATGCTTGGCTACTGAAGTTATTGAATTAAGAGTCCAAATTACTAACCCTGCATTTCTCAACCTAGCATTGATAAGAGATGAAGCTCTTAAACAACTTCATAGCAAACTGAAAGAGGTTGAGGGTGCAATGTAGACAGTGGTGTTCTATTGATCCTTAGTAGAGGCTACCCAGCACAAAATTTAGAAGGCCTTGGATCTGACCCACTAGGAGAATGTGCAACTAGCCACTAAGAACCATCACCTGTGAAATGTTGATGAGCATAAAAAATAGTTAACTAACTTTGTCCATTAATGGCAAGAGCAACTAGCTAGAGTGAACATAGAGATAAGGAGATTAACAGCTAAAAACAAAAACCTCTCCATAAAGGAGGTTTGTGCCCTTTACCAAAAGACTATAATAGAGATAATTGCCTAGAAATTAGAGGCTCTCAGATTTGCGAGAGTCAAGGATCATTATAGAGATCAAGTTAGTTTACAAAAATAAGTTGATAAAAAACACATCCAATTGGCAAAGGCAAAAGTAAATGAAACCCTCCAACAACTCCACCAAATACATGAATTGTGGTAGTCCATCATTGATGGGATTGATTAGTATAATAAAGTAGAAATTCATGTAAAGGTGTTGTAGATAGAGGAAATGACAGAATACATGAAGCTTACCAATCTTTGATATATAAATATGACTATGTTGACTACCGAACGACTATGATCAGAATTGAAGAAGTAAGTGGCTAGTTTGTACTTGGTGTACGAGGTTGAGTTTAAGCACCACAAGGATACCAAGTAAAAGCTTGTGGTGGAAAACATGGAAGTTGAGGTTCTCAAGGGCAAATACATTGATCAAAGATTTTCTATTGAGAAGTTGGCCAAAAGAATGACTGACTATCATGATCTGCAAAACACAGTCAGGGAGTTTGATGTTGAACACAAACAATTCGTTGCTTAGTTTGTCAATGTTAAGGAGTTGTTCCCAGTAATTCCCTATCCATGGGATATCCCCATTCTAGCCCACATTAGCACTACTATGTGGATTGTGAATGATCCCTGGAGTAAGGTGGAGAAGATGAAAGAATTATTGGATGTCTTTCATCTTCCACCAAAGGTTGTAGCCACAGTAAGATAGCCATAGCCACCTTGCCACTGCATGTGCTAGAAGCTAGTAAAGGTCCTTAAGAACCTTAGGAACCTCCACCACTTAGGAGTATATGATCTTCTTTATTATCTTCATGCCATTAGAGGATGTGCTATCTATTTTTGAGTTATCATGTCATGGTGTATAAGGATAAAGAGTAATGAATAAAATAAAATAATTAAATTGCCAATTTAATCTAACTAGCTACACCTAATTGATCCTAATATAATTATCCATTCTCACTTGCCATATACATCCTAAACATGTTTAATGCCATTGGGTTATCAAATGTTAAGTGTTACAGAGATTACAAAGCACCAAGTATATGCTCGAATTGGCTGTACTTATGTGTTTAATTAATCAGTATTTAATCTAGGTTAATCTAGCTTAATTTACCTTAATTAATTACTTAAAAAATTATAGAAAATTGCATAAATAAATAATTAATCTATTTCAAAGTATTGTAAGGTTTATCAGAAAGCTCATCTTTATTGTTGCACACACTATTGTACTTAGGTATAACAGTGCTTGAATAAAGATCCATACATTATTTGACTCCTATTGTGGACACTTAGAGAAATATTCTAACTTTCAAATGATAAAATTTCAAAAACTCTACTAAATTTATGTCAAAAGATGCCATAAACATGATGGGTAAATACATATTGATAGGCAAAAATAGACATTTCATTGATGAGGCCATGTCAACACATCAAATCCCATGTCAACAGGGCCATGTCGACAAGGCCTTGATGATGTAATCCAAAAAATGTGACTCATCATACCTCCACAACTGAATGAAAACTTGTCCTTGAGTGAACAAAAGGAGGACAAAGTTTTTTACAAAATTTTGAAAAGTTATGGCATTATTGACTATTTACTAACATACATAGACACAACAATACACATGAACAAACACTAAGTTCCCAAGTGTATAAAATTTTAACCATTACAAAGTATTGGTTTTTAAGATAAAAAAATTGAACATAAGGACAAAAATGACAAACGCAATTCCTCTAATGATGAGAAGATAAGGAAGAAGTTCAAAAAATTGTAGGTGGTGGAGGCTTCTGAGGCTTTAAAGGACCTTCTCCTACTTTAGGCACACATGGTGTATGAGGTGGTTATGATTGTCCTATGGTAGCTACAACTTTTGAAGGAAGATAGAAGGTGTTCAATAATGCCTTCATCTTCTCCTCCTTACTCTTGGGATTGTTCATGGTTCAGATTGCATTGCAAGTGTGTGTCGGTGTGGGAACATCCTAAGGTTAGGACATTGATATAAAAACTCCTTCACATTGACGAACTAGGCTATGAAAATTTTGCACTCAACATCAAATTCCTTTACTACATTTTGTAGCTCCTGGTAGTCACTCATTCTCCTAGCCAGGTTCTTAGCTATAGATCATTGATCAATGAAGTGATACCTAAGAACATCAAGGCTTGCATTTTCCACCTCAATCTTCTACTTGGTGTCTTTGTGATGCTTGAACTCAGCTTTGTACAAGTATGAACTAGCCATCAATTTCTCCAATTCAAATCACAATCGTTTGGTAGTCAACATTGCTAGATTTTCATGATGGAGATTGGAAAGCTCTATGTACTTTGACATCTCCTTGATCTGTAGCTTCTTCATTTTGATCTCCATCTTTTTGTAGTCATGAGCCCATCAAAGATAACTTGCCATACATCACCTCCTTCCTTGAGTTGCTAGAGGGCCTTATTAACATTTTCCTTGACCATTTGAATATGTTTTTATTGATTTCTTTTTATAGACCAACCTAATATTTGTAGTGAATTTAGCTCTTTCAAATTGGAGAAATGCCTTAAGGAGCACATAGTTGGTTGCAATTCATGGGGGATGCAAAACATTTGATTATCAAAATTCCCAAGGATAAGGGATTTAACTAGTCTAACCAAGAGCTATGCAAGTGGGTCCTCACAATAGTAGGCTTATGCCCTTATTTTCCCTTGCATAACCTTAAGTAAGGAGTTCATAGGTCCCGCAGTTGATTAATGGTTATGAAAAGTTAAGGATCAAATCCCAAAGAATATACCTAAGAATTTCAACATGTCAAACTAAGACATTAATCAAAAACATGAAAATCAGTAGTGAGGTGAGTTATGGAAAGAGCTGATGGATGTGATAGAGAGTAGAATCGATGTTCCAATCATGGTCACATGAAGTTCCTTGTGGATTCTATGGTTAAATGATCCAATAAAGTCCAACCTCAATCCAAATCAAAATGAACCACTTTCAGTGACTTCGCATCACCACTCCAAGACTTGTCCACCTCCTTGAGACATAAGAATGCTCCCACATACAACTACCATTCCTCATTAGAGAAGAAAAGAGAACTATGAAGTGAGAAAGGGCCTTATTTAGAGGGGACCTTTAGGCATGGGTAACATGTCTTTCTAGTTCCATAACCAATGCTTGTAGCTCATTTATCTTATCTAAGGGATGTGTTTTGAATTCCCATCATGTTTTTTTAGGTATTTTATGTTTCTATGAATTTTTTAGATGGAAACTACACCATGCAAAGGCTTATTCAACTTCCTATTATGGGTTGACACACAATAGTAAGAAATCCATGAAAACACACATTCAGTCAAGCAAGTAGAGAGGCACAAAGAGTATTGAATTCCCTTGAAGTCACACCATTTTCCAACCTTTGAATCTATCCCAAGTTTGAAGACTACCAAGGTTAGAAGTTCATTAAAGTTTTATTAATGAAAAAGGAACCTCATATAAAACCAGGAAAACCATAGAGTTGGTGAATGGGTGGATGATGTGGACTCACTACCTATTCAATGGAAAAGAAACCTATCTTAGTCATCGGTCATCAAATTTCAAAAATAGAAACTAGACATTAGCAATCAAAAACATTAGGTACAAACCACCATTAGTAAATTGCTACAGCATCACGAAGTCCTATTGGCAATAAAGCACTTTTATTAGAAGATAAGAAAAATTTACACCAAAATAAGGTAAAATATAAAAGAAATTGTAAAATATTCAAGAAAAATAAAAGATATGAACAATGTTGTAAAATAAAAATATTGAAAGATAAAAAAGTGTAAAACAAAAATGGTATAAAATAAAAAAGGGTAGAAAAGCTGGAGAGCCAGTTTAATGGTTAGAACAAATGGCCATCTCCCACATGACTGAGTTGAAAGGAGAAGATTCAAAAGATTGAGCATGGTTGTCCATGTGATGAGGCATTGATTTCACTAGCTTGCTTACACTCATGGAAAGGTTTTACTTGTTGCATGTTGACTAGTTGTTTCTTGTTTGGGCTCTCAAGTTCATAAATTAACATGGCCCTAGAAGGAAATATTTCATAAATGATGTAAGGCCCTTCTCACAATGTTTGGAACTTAGTTCATTGAGGTACGTGTGTGGAGTTCTAGTAGAGAAGCTTGTCTCCAAGTTGAAATTTCACTTTCCTTATCCTAAGGCCATGGCATTGTTTACCAAATGATTTTTTCACTTCATTCAAGGATAGGGCCACTAATCAATTCTCATCTAGCATGTTAAGGTTGATGAATCTCTCTTTTTGTGATAGGCTCAGGTCAAGTTTAAGATCATAAGCTGTTGAAAGTATATAAATCTCAAATTGAATTGGAAGATTTTATAAATTTATGTACAACAAGTCATAGGGAGAGTAGCCTATAGGGAGTCTCCATGTTGAGCGGTATGCCTACAGGGCATCATTAACTTTTGTGCTCCATTCTCTCTTATATTTGCTAATTGTTCTTGTTTATATCTTCATGATCTTCCTATTGGAAACCTCTACTTGATCATTGGCTTAGGGGTGGTAAGGTGTTGTTAATTTATGTTCAACCCCTAAGTGTTGCATGAGCTTACAAAAAAAGCACCTATAAAATGAGTACCATTATCAGAAATTAGTGCACATGGCACTCTAAACTTGTTTACAACATTTTTGTTGTACAAACCATGCAGTAGTGGAAGATTTATAGTCAGTGATGACTACTTCTTCTACTCATTTTGTAAAATAGTTAATGATGACTATTATGTACCCCTTTTCACTTGACATGGGTGTGATGGGGTCCATCAAGTCTATGCCCTAGATGTTGAAGGGTTTTAGTGGTTGGATCCACTATTTAGGTCCATTTATTCGAGTGATCATCCCACCATCTCGTTGACAATGTTCAAAAGAGTGAACAAATTGGTGGGAATCCTTGAAGATTATTGGCCAATAGTACCCTAGGGATTTTAATAGCCATGCATCTCACTACATAGTGGTCCCCACAAGGACCCTCATGAGCATCTTAGAGAATGCATAGTTATTTAACATCAGGAACACACTAATGAATCAAACTATCGGTGCACATCTTATAAAGGTGTCTGTTAATCTCCATGGAGCATTTGTCTTGATGAAGAAACTATTGTTTCTTTCGGTGGTCTAACTCTTGTAACATCTCTTGAGTGAAAAAATAAGTGAGGATGTCATCATACCATTTTGGTTTAGCAAGCACTTGTTTATTTATTGCATCAACAAAGAGGAGTTCACCAAGAACTTGGTCAAAGAGTAGGCTCTCATCCTCTTTGTTGGCCCATCGTAACTGAGACAAGTGATCAGCAACCACATTCTTAGTTGCCTTTTGATCTACCATTGTAAGATCAAACTCTTGCAAGATCACCAGCCACTGTATAACATGGGGACTCACTATTGGTTTATTCATCAGGAAACAAATGGCATTATGGTCAGTGTGCACAAACACCTTACATTCAAGCACATAGTGCCTAAACTTCTCCAAAGCATACACTATTGTCATCATCTCTTTCTCTGTTGTGATGTAATTAAGTTGTGCACCCATAATTCTTTGTCTTGCGTAGTGGATGTAATATGGGTGTTTTTTATCATTCAACTATGTGAGCATAGCTCCTAAGGCATAGTTTGATGCATTTTTCATGATGTGAAATGGATGGGACCAATTAGGTGCTTGTAGAATTGGAGTTTCTACAAGCTTCTTCTTAAGTTGTTGGAATGCCCTTTTGCATTACTTGGTCCATATGAATGAAGCATCTTTCTTTGTGAGCTTGACCAATAGTTTCACGATCTTAGAAAAATTCTCTATGAATCACTGGTAGTAGCCGGTGTGCCCAAGGAATGATCAGACATCTTTAATAGTTTCTAGTTGACAGGTTATTCTTTGGATGACTTGAATCTTTTTAGGATCCACCTCAATCTCTGCTTGAGAAATTCTATGCCCCAACACAATGTCCTCTTGGACCTTGAGATGGCTCTTTTGCCAATTAAGCTAAAGATTAGTCTCCACATACCTTTTAGCACTTTCTCAAGGTAGTCCAAGGCTTGCTTGAATGTAGCACCATAGGTGGAGAAGTCATCTATGAAGATTTCCACTCCACTACCAATCTGTTACTAAAAAAGGCTCAAGACAAGGCATTGAAAAGTTGCAGGGGCATTTCATAGACCAAATGGCATCTTGCGATATGCAAAAGTCCCCAAGGAACTTATGAATGTTGTTTTGGCTTGATCCTCCAGTGCAATCTAAATTTGGTTATAGCCACTATAACCATCTAGAAAGCTATAATAGCAATGACCAGAAATAGTGTCCAACACTTGGTCCACAAATGACAATGGAAAATTATTTTTGAACATTACCATGTACAATAGCCTAAAATTAATAGAAACCTACCACTTTCCACCTTTCTTTGGCATAATTATAGGTTGGCTAAACCACTCACTATTTGCAATTATATAGATGAACCCTGCCTTGAGGAGTTGTTCAATTTCCTCTTTGATGATCTATTTTAATTTGGGGTTCAACCACTAGGCAACTACCTCTTTAGCTTCATGGCTAGATCAATATAGATGTGATGCTCACGTATCTTAGGATCAATCCCTGTGAGTTTAGGATATAACCAATCAAAAGATGTTGGCTATTTGTTGACCACTTTTAATAACATTCTTTTCTACTCAGGTGCAAGGTTAGCATTGATTATCATTGACTTAGTATTTTTTAGAAATGCATATTCCATGCTGGTAGGTAGAGTTTTCAACTCTAAGGGCTCTTTTTAAAAACTATTAGGGATTTCCAAATCTTCCCAATTAGTATCATCAAGTTCATCATCGGAGAGTTAATGACGAACTTGCTCTAGTTCTTCCTTGCCTTTAACATAGGCAAAAGTTAGGCTCTTAGTAGATTCCATGCAAAGGGTGCTACACTGAGAATCAACTATCAACCAAAGGGTATCCTTCTATTTTATGGTTGCTATGTATAGGCACTTTTGGATTTCAGATTCATCTACACATTGTTTTCATGCTTTGATTGATATGCTTTTAATAGACCAAAGTTTATGCACATAGTTACACCTTGTATTGCTATACACAATGCATGGACCTCTCTTCTTCTTGATCTTTCCAAATGCATTTTCGTTGGAAATATACAAGGAAATATCTTTGATGCCCAACCAAGCCCTTCCCATAATGATTGGAAATTCTTCCTTGTAATTGTCAACTTTGATCACCAAGAAATTGTAAGGTGGTTACAACGTCTTCCATGAGTCCCAAGGAAACTATGATGGATTGATCTATCAATTCTAAATGGATGTTGCTCTTCTTGAGAGGAGGTAGGTTCCAAGAATTGTACATTTCATGGAAAATGAGGTTCACACTAAAACCTAAATCAAGAAGAGCCTTGCATAACTTATTTGTAGTAATCTATAAATAGATGAGAGGACTTCCAAGATCACCTTTTTTCCTGGGAAGGTTGCTAACCTTAATCCAATCAGATACAATATGGATTAACATGATAGTACTGATCTTAGGTAGTGTTTGGTTTGAAGGGCTCTCGAAAGGAGTGGATGCAAAGGATGAAGGAAACACAGGATGACTAGCCACATAAGTAGATGAGAACTAAGTAGGAATATTGGTTAGAAAGAATAGTCTTTTATAGGATCTGGGTTCTAAACCGCTTAGTTGAAGAGCTAGTTGTAGGTTAATAGCCCTTGAAGCATTATGTTGTTGTGGCTATGTGGGAATTTCACCTTGCATAGATGGAGCATGCAGTAATTAGGTTAAGGATGGAGGGACATGTGCTGAAGGATGAGGAGGGTGATAAGGATATGGGGATTCCCTTTTAGGAGATGGAGAATGAGTTTGGGAATACTCTAGAGGGTAGTAGTAATGTTGAAAAGAATCACAACTAGAAGAGTTACGTAGAGACATGGGTTGCTAAACATAGTACCTATATAGGTCTAGCTACCTATAAGGGTACTGCTACCTTGGTGGTAGCATCCCCCATGATTATGGATGTTGCCACTAATGGTACTACTCATATGGTTATGATGGAGCTCCACTTGGATAATAAGCTTGTTGTTCTTGATGGAACTACCTTGGGTTGCCTTGAGGATAAGAACACCTTCTGGGTGCTTGCCTTTGTGCTAGTCTAGGACTCAAAGCATACACCCTAGATTCCTATAAGTGTAACATGATAGGATAACATCCCTTGGGATGTTTATATTGGTAGATGTCACCCCCACCATCATCATCTAATTTTTACTCCACAACCTCTTCTATTGCCACAGCCTTGCCCTTACTCCTTTGGTAGGTAAGTTCAGTTTCTTTTCTTGTTCTACGATCATAGTTACTACCTTGCCCTTTAGAGTCTTCTACAATTTTTATAGCAGTTTGAAATTTTTTATCCAAATATTTTCACATTTGGTTAACCTTAGTTGAAACATCAGACACAGATTTTTGAATTGATAAGGTTTTTTGCTATACCACTTCATCAAGAGTTACCTCTCGCTCAGTGTCACAAAATCAAACCTCCCTTTTTTTGATGGAAGGATACCAGTTATACTTCTTAGCACTCTCCTATTTTCTCAAATCACCTTATTCTTTTGCAACCTACTTAGTTAACTTTTGAATTTGATGGGCTCTTAGTTCTAATAATGTCCCTTGGGCATAGACCTTAAGAGTTCTCCTCATTTTTTATCAGAGCCCATCTATGATATGGTGAAGCTACTCCTATTAGGAATAACCATGGCTAGGACATCTATGCAAAAGGGAATAATACTTACCCATGGCTGCATCTAAGGGTTCATGTGTTCCTTGTTGCTAGCCTTGGATTTTCTTTTTCAAATTAAACACTTTAAAGTACGTTTGATATCTATCATTAAACAACTGAAATATCATACTTCATCTGTGAATTGATTTCAGCTCAAAGCAGTGGTACCAACTTTCTTCTTCTTTTATGAGTGTCCTAAAGAACAATTTAAGTTTTTGCTAGTCATTTTCTATGTTCTTCAAGGCACAAGCATCATGAAAGGCTTGAAAATGGATATATGGATTTGAGTTATATCCCTCCTCAAATATGGAGATATTGTTTATATCCAACCACTTGATTTTGCTCTCTTTCACATGCCTATTTAGAATCCTGATTACCTTTGCAATGTATAGCATGTTTCAAGTTGCTAGCAAGGGCTCATCATCATCATGATTTCGATGGTGACTATGATGTCTCCTGCTACCTCTTTGTTCATGGTGGGGCCTACGATCATTGTTCTATCATTCACCTCCATCACAGTTTCATCCTCTATGGTTTTGATCAAATTTGAAGGAGGAAGAAAAGATGCAAATGAAGAGGGTGAAGAGGAAGGATATCTGCCATCACCATGGTGTTTTCCACCTTCTCTCCACTTATCATGGTCACGATCATTAGTTTTTCTATCATCATGATGCTTGCCCAAGCCCTTGCCTTGACTCCCACTTTTTCTTGAACCTGAATTATTGATA
>MNCI01035816.1:35321-67226 GCA_015680685.1 Gnetum montanum
AGAAGAAGAAGAATCCTGTTGCTCTTGCTGCTGCTGGTGGAGGTGCTTAAGGTGAGATTGATAGACATACAACTCTGCTAGAGCCACAGTGGCTGCACATGAAGCCATGCTTTTCTTTGAGTATGATGCTTTGATATATGCTTTGCTCTACTAAAATGGCAAACAATGAGAAAGGGAATGATAATCAAAACGAAAATGTATGTATGATCAGTTTGTAGGTAGTCTAGTCAAGTTGCGTTACGTTGTGAGGGGTGCATTTGCATACTGCTGCACTTCATTTTGAAGCCTGTCTCTGCCTTGAGCTCCAAGCAACAGTATGGACTAACCATTAGGACTAAAACTACCATAGTTAATCATGAACGTTCTCCAATATCTCTGCCCGGCCATTGCCGCAGCCCCACTGGTGGATATTGACGTAGTTTGTTCATTTAATTCGCTGTTTCTTCATCTGCTAACTATTTTATTATACTAAAGATGGCTGACATTTTTTCTTCTGTGTTTCATTATGCAGCCATTGGTTTCCGGTTTAGTGTTCACTTTGGTTTTTTTGCAAGATGTTTTCTTTTTTATTCGCGTACCCAAATCACACTATCACAAACTATCACAACGGGTCACAGTAGCACCACTTTATGAGAAAAAGTCCAATAAGATCTTTGTTTACTTCTTTCTATTTTTGGTGCGGTTTGATTTGGCACAGTGTATTTTGGGAAAAGGTTATTTATGGTCTCATTAGGCCATACATGCCATATCAGATAAATTTTCACGAACTGTTTGCGTTGGATTAGCAGCGCGTATACCACCGCAATGGGTACGTATTTCACAATTTCCAATGAAATTTTGTCTGAATCTGTACATATACATTGAAATAGTGGCCTTGCCTTGCCTTATATTATTATTGCCTTGATCTCTGCATTGTGCATTAAAATCATACCAATCTTCTCCTGCTCTGAATCTTCCGAAACTTCATTGATTGTGCATTAAAATGATACGTGACTTCTCATGCTCTGAATCTTCCCAGAAACTTCATTTCATTGTTAAGTGGCCAGCAAGCAATCAAGATTCATGGCATTGCATGACACAGACCACAGAAAACACGGAGTACGAATATCAAAGGTTCCGCCACGACTCACGCATTCACGCGTGTTTATTGGTCATGGCTGGTTCTGGCTCTTTTTCTTGTATCTCCGCAAAAAAAAAACAAAACAGGGTTATCGTCATGGGTCATGAGTGATGAACAAGATGACGGACGGATGCTTCTTCAACTATTTTTTTTACAATGTATTTGGTTATCGACCAATAAACAAGCACATGGCCAATGTCCATATGCAAGCTCATGGTGCTCGGTTTTTACTTTCTCCTTTATCACCATCGTCCCAAAGGTTTTTGATCATGGGAGATGAGGTGAGTTATTGGTCGATGCTTAGTTTAGTTAAGTTGTGTTTTTTTATAATGTGGTTGTTTTCAACATGGCCCTATGGCACTACTCACAGGTCATCTCATCGTTGAACAAAAGTATTAGTAGACATGATTTGTTATAAATTTGGTTGAGGCTTTAGGCTTTTTTTCATTTTCGAAAAGATTGGATTGAGTAACAAAAGGGTTTCATTTTATTGCTGTCATTTTTGTTGTTGCAAAAATTATATCTTTAGGCGCATTATGGCTCGAGTAAGAAAATGGATTCAATGCCCTCCATACCTTTGCAAATTTTCTTTCTTCGTTGTAATGGTGATATTGCAATCTTCTATGAAATTTTTAAGCATTAACAATATTTTGGATTTACATTGTACTTGTTCTATATTCTGAAATGCATTTTTTATGATATATGAGATTTAATTTTTAAAAAAATTAATATATTTAAATTTTTTCTATCACATCTTCTTTTTTTTATGATTTATGAGATTTAATTTTTTTTAATTAATATATTTAAATTTTTTCTATCACGTCTCCAGGTAGGAACCCATCCCCACTTTTTCTTGAGACACACGTACACAAACACGTTCAGAATCACGAATCCTCATTCCTTCCTCATTCCTCGCTTCCACGAATCAGATTCTTTTGATGCATAGCTATTGACCCATGGCCATCTACTGACCAGGTTATTCAAAAATCCCCTCGTTTCCATGAACTTTGATGTAAAATACAAATTGTGCCTTTTCCCGCTCATTGTGCTTTGCTCTGCCTCTACAATCCACCTGCTATGCTCCACTTGCTCGCTGCTCTCTGCTTGTTGTGCTCTGCTGCTACCATTGCCCTCTTTCACTGCCACTGTCGTAGCCACTGTGCTCTCTACCGCTACACTTACTGCTGCGCTCTCTATCACCGCTCCGTCGGTGCCATTGCTGCTGCCTCTATCGGTGTGCCCTCTGCTCCACTCCGTCTAGTAAGTTAACCTTGACCATTTGCTATTTTTTCTATAAAAATGATGTTGGCTTGCTTGTTTGGGTTTAGGGCTTAGGGTCTTTGTACAATTTTACTGCAAATAAATGCAACTCAGAATTTTGTTTTGTTCACATGCGCATCCCGCACATTTTTATTTTTAAATTTTTGCAATGCAAGTCTATGTGAACACTGAAAATAAGAATTAAGAATCATGTGATTCACACGTTTTTGCATTTTTCTGGTTTTGTTAATGGTGGTTTGCGATTACACTGCAAAGTGCAGTTTCGTCACACTAAAACTAAACATCATGTGATTCATAGAGTTTTGCATTTTTTTGTTTTCTTAATAGTGGTTTGCAATCACACTGCAAAGTGTAGTTTCATCACACTGTCATTTTATGTCACTATTTTCAATTGCAAGACACTTGCACCTTGCACTGAAGTGTGAGTGTATTTTAATTTGTAAAATACGATCACATTGTGACATGTAGTTTCATGGCACTATTTATTAATATCTTTGTATCCGATTGCTAGAGAATTGTGCCTCATACTATTTATTGAATTTTAATATATTCTAAAAATTGTAGCCACATTGCAATCTGTAGTTGGATGACACTTTTTTATTTTGTTTCGGTTTATGATTGCGAAAGAATTACAGCTTACAGTCTCTTGGCAATATGACTGCAAGTGAGCTTCGACTCGTAGTTATGTAGCATTGTTTCTAATGTGTGCAAATAATGTTAATTTTAATGTAGAATAGCTATAGTTGGCAAATTGTTTTCAAAGTTATATCTAATCATAAGTTTTGTTAAAGCCAAAGGCATCAGCCAAAGCGATCTTTGGTGTGAGTAGTTATTGTATTTTGAATTCTACTTATTTCAAAAATATATTACTACATTTTTTCAATAATCTTGCTTGTGTTATGTTATTCTAAATGTTATTGAATCTTTGAAATTGCAGCTATTGCCTTAGTTTGTGAATGTAATGTTCAAGCTATATTGAAGTTGTCATAAATGTCTATCTTTTGTGAGAAGTTAAAGAGAAGTGAGATATATGATTGGATAACAATGAAAGGTTACTATGATAAAAATGTTATTTACAATTTTTATAAATGGTTGACTAATGGTGTCTTAGATGTGCTAAATACTTTGCAACCTAGTGTACAAGGTCAAAATTTCACCTTCAACGTAAATGACACTATAGATATCATATAAGTTCTATGCAACAATAAGCCTATTATCAAGGAATAAAGGTGGAAGAAAATTGAAAATCACTAGATTTAATATGCCCAAAAATCTGATAAGAGAGATATCAACCCAAATTGTTATTCAGAGTTGCTGTTGCTCTCAAAATTTATGCAATAAGATTTATTTTTAGTAAAAACAATAAAAGCTAAGATTTATAACAATGCAATTTTATTGATGTGGGCATTGGATAACAATGAAGGTCTTTCTTTTGATATGCTAGTGACCATACTATCTAAGATGAGGAGGTGTGAAAGGGCATGGTAGCTTCATGATGTTAAAGAGTCTCTAGGCTTTCCAATTATTGTGACCAAATCATTATAGGAACACAACATCAATTTATCCCTACCCAACTTTAAGATATAGTGAGGTTGGAGCCTGATAACATTTTCAAGAATGCATCTTTGTTTGAGAGGTTTGAAAGCTCAACTGATGTGAAAGGAGTTGATAAGCATTCTATGAAAGATGTCTACCATCATGACAAATGTTCTTTAAAAGTAATCAAAAACAAGTTAGATAATGTGATCAAGACATTACATCAATATTTTAAAAGTAATGCAACACTTTGGAATATTGTGGAGGAGCTGAAATTTGACAAGTCTTAGTTGGTGGAAGAGAACAATGCACTAAAGGAAGAAATAAAGAGCTTTGTGCCCAATGAAAACAGTTGCATGAACAAGCTTCTTGATCAAAATCAAAAAATCGGTGATGAAATTATAGCACCGAATACTAAATATGCATGCTAAGAAATGCAGTGGTGGCAAAAAATATTCACCCTGATAGAAGCAACATCATAGAAGATCCTAAAAATGGTATGATTTTGTACATTTTCTATATTTCTTAAAATATTTATTATTTTTAAAAGCCTTTCTTTTAATTTCCTTGATATTAATGTGTGTAACAGATTTGGATGATATGGGTACACCCAAAGCATCCAAGAGATTATTTGCTTCTACTAAGTATAATAAAGAACAAGTAATTCATAAAGCAACAAGTAATTAAAGTTGATATTGTTGTTGCATTTGTTACGTTTAAAAATTAAAATTTTTAAGTTGTTGGTTATCATATTCTTATTATATGTATAAAATAATAATAGTAGAATGTTGTCTAAGTTTAGTATATGATTTTTCTATCTTGTAGTAGATGTCAATGTTGATTTCAAAATGCCAATAATTGATGAATGTGCAACAATTGACAATGTGATGCAGTTGGTTGTTTCCAGTTTGTTTGATAGTAAAGAGCTTGTGAGGACTTCATTTGCTTTCCACAGAATTCTCTTTTAAGAATTTAGATAAAAAAAAAGGTGGAAAAAATGGCTAGATAATGACATCATTGATGTCTACATCATGCACTTGAAGGAACTTTAGAAATCTCTTTATGGCTCTCATGGATTTCAGAATAGAAAATATTCATTTTCAACACTATGTTTCAATGTTATGCGAAGTTCTTCAAAAGCAAGATGCATGCAACTCAAAAAAACCAATTGAAACATAGATCAAAGAATAGCAACAAAAGACATGTCATTAATGTTGAAAGTGGTACACTAGTTGAAAAAAATATTGATGATTTTTTCATAGAAATAGATATTATTAAAGAGATTAAAGATAAAACATGTTGGGATGAGTTTTTTCAATCCAGACACACATTCTTCTATCTTCCTTTCAACACTAGTGAGCATCGGATTCTTGTTGTTGTTGACATACTGATGTATGAATCTTTGGTGTATGATTCAATGGCTTCTACACATCTTTCAGTAGTTAAAAAAATGATGTTGAAGTATATTGAGTGTTTATTTGATGGGAAGTCTATTTGCTCTAATGTTGTTATGCATGTCAAGAAAGAGAGGAAGAAAGTACCTTTAAAATGGAATGTAATTACAATAGAAGGTCTTTCCAAACAAGAAAATGGATATGACTGTGGAATGTGTACAATTATCTTTATGCATCACTTAGTACTCTATAAAGAGTTGAAATTCACTTCTAATTATGTTTTAGTGTATTGGAAGACCATCATATAGGAAATTTTAGGTTATCTTGGAGTTCATTAAGTTTGGAGAAACAAGTGTTTGTAGAATATACTAAATGAAAACTATAGTGAACATGGTCCATTTGTATTAAGTGATGTATGAAAATCTAATTATAGTCATTGTCCATGATGCATTCCATTTTGTTAATGCTATTGTGTTGTAAAATACATCTCTTCCATGATTTTGTAAATGATTTTGGTTCTAATGAATATCTTTCTTATTTTAGTAAATGTATGTATAATAAATTGTTTGTAATGGTACAACATTTTTAACATTTTTGGTTTGATCCTTAACTATGGCTCATATGTTATGACAAGTTTGATACTCATGATTAGATAAAAGATTCAAAAATATGCTTGAAACAAATATCTCATAATAAAAGATATAAAACATTTATTACCGATCTCAAAGGTAATAGTTTTAATTGATTTTTGTTGACATGTGTTTCACACTATCCTTGCACAATTGTTCTGTAAGCCACTACGAAATGTAGGGCATCACACTTTAAAATGCTCAATCTTTAGTTGTAGATTATGATGACATGCGTACTACATGTCACCATAGTTCTAGATGAGACTACAATTTTCATGATGTCGCAACCCTCAAGCATAGACTATGATGACATGGCCCTTGCAACTATGTCACTATCTCTAGAGTGTGATAACATGCTAGTTGCTAGGTACTGTACTATGTTGAGCATGTCTCTATGTCATACTGCAAATGAATTGTAATTCGTACTTTTATGTACTATATGCACTATCTCCCAGTGGATATGCTATGAGGGTTATGCGTCTTGTAGGAAGTTGCATTGTGGATTTCTAGTCATTGTTCGAGATTTCAAGAGAAATGTGACTCACAAGGTAACACATAGTGACCTAAAGGTGCAAGTAGCATGCTTTCATAGTTTAAATCAAAAGGCACCCAAGCCTTTTCTAAAATATCTATTTTCTGTCCTTTTCGAGTCCCTATTCTATTTTTATTCCTTGAAAATTTCATTTTCCTTGTTTCAAACTTGTATTATTTAAAATCTCTGTTTTTAGCCATTTCCTTGAACAATGTTTTTAAAGAATTCTCAAGCCTTTTATTTCCTATTCTCAAAATTTTATTTCTTGAAAACTTTCAGATCTCATCATCCATTTTTCTTTAATTTTTTGTTGTTGTTGTTTTTTTTTAATCCTTGTTTCCCAGTCTCATTTTTGAATTTGTGTTTTGGTGGTCCTTACCTTAGTCCTGGGTTAGGTAAGATGGTTTTATTTGATTATGCAATTTTAAGTTTATTTTTCTAAGATCTTGCATTTTATTATTTACTTTTTTAATTTTATAAGTATTGCAATTTATATATTTATTTTTCTTTTGAAAAAAAATATAGCATATTTAGTGTTTTTCTTTACCAAAAAAATTTATTATTTCAATATTTTTTTTCTTTTACACAATTTTATAGTTTCATTCTAATAGTTATATTTTATAGTTTTGTTTTATGAGCTAACTCCTCTCTACTTCTAATCGACCAATCACTCATCTCTTTGCATTAAGGAAACAATGAGCCTCACGTTTTTCAAGTTTTATTCTTGGGAGAACCCAGACTAGGATGGCAACCAATCAACCCCTAGCTCCTTTCGTCTATAACCCCTTCAACTTCACTAATTATCATGATATCTCAAAATTACACTAGAATATACATGTGTTCTATGACCCCACAAACCCTTCTAGTGATGCTCACAAACATATACAATGTTTTGAAACCTTACTGGGCATCCATAACATTGTCCAAAACGATGTGGCATGTAAGGTATTTGTGAAAACTTTTAGAACCAAAGCAACCCAATGGTTTCTGATGCTTCCTAATGCCTCCATTAACTCATGGTAGGAGTTCAAAAATAAGTTTTTGACTTAGTTTGACAAATTCACAAGCCCTTCCATAACATCTAGCAACTTCACCAACTTAAGAAAGATACCTAGAGAAAATGTTAAGGATTACAATCTTAGATTCCTTCACCAGTTGGCCTATGTGCCAAGTGAGATGCATCCACAACCCAATGGTATCCTCAACTTTTACCTTTCTACCATCAACCCATTCTTTGCCTATGCTATCAAATCTAATTCAAACATAACAAAAATATAGGGAGCAATGGCTAAAGCCATGGAGCTAGAACAAATTACCCTTATGAATAGCATTCAAACCCACTTTGGAAAGACGAGTGTTAGTAATCCTATGCAACATAGTCCTCTACCTCTACCAACTTTCCCAATGACCAACACTATGTTCCAAACTCCCGTTTCACTTCAAATGACTCAACCTAAAAATAGTTATTTTCAAGGTCCCACATCATCTCCATTCCTACGATCTAACACTAGTTTGAATGAGGATCAATTAAAGGCCTTAGTTCAATCCATCATAAACCCAAACAAGGTACCTAATCCTATTGAACCCATAACTCAAGCTCAAGATCAAATGACCCACATATTAACTTTTCTTCAAAAAACTTTCCAATGAAGTAGTTGAATTAAAGAAAAATAGAAACAAGGGTCATATACAATCTAAGAAGCCTAGCACATTAATCAATGATGAGTATTGTCACCTCCATAACACTAGGCAACATTTCAGGAAGAATTGTCCACAATTTTTAGCATTGTATGGCAACAACACCCAAGGTCAACAAAATGGAGAATCCCTTATTATGGTTCTTAATGTACCTCATCAAACAGAAAATGAAGAGGTTTCCTCATTGAAGCAAGTTATGGTAAAAAACCCCAACCCGCATAATGCTCACTATCGTAAACTTAGTGACATCATGAACAACACACAACAACAAACTTGGAATGACCCTTACACTCCTTCAAATAGAAGAGCTCCTAGTCAAAGTAACACAAATACTCAAACTGGGTCATACCAAACAAACACCTCGCAACAACCAAATCCACCTTCTATACTTAGAATAACTCCACCTCAACAAGAAGCTAAGGATGAACATAAGACTTACGATCTAGTTGAGGATTTGAAGAAAACCAAAGCTAACATTTCAATGTATGATCTTTTACAATTTAATGAAATGAAAGAGGTCATTTAAGACATAGTTCATAAACCTAAAACCAATAAAGGAAAATCCCCAAACCTCGAAAGGCAAGTTCACTTCACAGAAAGTCCTAACACATTATCAATAAAAAATGCAAACAATTCCATGATGAGCAAGAAAGAGAAACCTCCTTTCCTAACAACTCTAATTATTTTAGGAAAGAATATCCATAATTGTTTGATGGATTCTCAAGCAACTATTAGTATCATGCCACTTGAGATATGTAAGACTTTAGGAGCACAAATGATACCACAAACAAAAAGTGTGATTTAACTTGATGGATCTGATGTACTAGTAGTAGGATCATTGAAAGCAGTGAAGGTACAACTTAAACAATATCCTACATTCACATGTTACACAAATATCCTAGTAGTTGACATGTCACCTACCTATGGGGTGCTCCTATCTAGGACTTTTGGAGCCAAGTTTGGAGGCATCTTTAGGTTAGATTTCTCAGAGCTATTAATCCCTATCAAAGGAAAATCTGAATACATAACTATACCTTAAGAACCCTTCTACAAACAAGTAGTTATAGCCTTGGATCAACAAAATCAATCTTTGGAAGATCGAAACACTAATCTTTATGTTGGGGTTATTGAGGTTGAGCACAGTGAACATGTTGAAAATGACTATGTGAATGGAATTATAAAAATAAATATTATCTCTCATGCAGATTCCACCCAATCCTATCAAAGTCCTAGAGAAAGTGAAGAAATATATGGAGTCAGCTTGCCTTATCAACAACATGATGGATTTTGTTTGAGTAATCCACCACCTTTAGGGGAAGATAAAGATACAAATAAGATCCTACCTCTTAAAATAATTGAAGGTATGCTAAATTTTAATGACACATCCATGGAACATGCTCCTAGAAAGGCTATATTCGATGACCCACCAAGACCTAGACCTATCATTAAAACTTATATCAAAGAAAGACTTGATACAAAATGAAAAAAAAGTTAAGGTTATGTCTTGATTTTCATAATCATAATTATCAAGAAATTGTTAAACAATATCTTGACAGGAAGTATGTTGGTGAATTCTTTAAGATAGGAGACATGGTCTTGGGAAAAGGTAGAACATGTGACCAAGCAAATCTTCAAGGTAAGTTCTCTCCTATTGGTTAGGGCCATTCAGAGTTAAGGACATCATTGGCCCTAATGTATACAAGGTTGCTAACGTGCGAGGATATAAGTCATCTAGAAATTTTAATGCATTCCATCCAAAGCATTTCTACTCAAGTGCCCCATGTGGACACCTAGTAGATTCTTAGTTTCTTATTTTCTTCCTCTTCTTCATGCATTTCATTTGTGTATAGTTGCATTTGCATATTTTCTTTGCACTTTCGTCATTTCTTTCTTGGCATATTGTTTCAATTTTTGCTTTGTGTATGATTTTAATAATCATTATGGTCTTTTGAGTTACTAGGCATTAGGTGACCAGAGCACCATTGGAAAATAATGTTAGTATAATGCTTTATATAATATTTCTCATTACTATTACATAAAATATCTTTTATACTATATATTTTAATAATGCTTTGATTCTTCCCACTCTTTTTCAAGGTTTTAGTTTCTCTAGTTATGTTGGATTATGGAGCATGAGATTTGTGTTGACTTATCATGTAATCATCATGATTATGTGAGTGTAGGATAGGTGATGTTAGAGAATGGTTAGCCATAATCACTAGGTGACCTTGGAAAACCCCATTTTCCCTCTCATAAGCCCCATCCCTCAGGTGTGATGACCCATGGTTACCTTGTAAACAATGGGGTGAAGTGTGTTCATCTCCACTTGAGAACTCTTAGCCACCCAGAAGACCTGCTATGATGCCATCAAATTGTAATCAAAGGCACATACACAAGGGTTGAACCACACCATGGGCAAATTTCCAAAGGACCATGTTCATTAGCAGTGCAGCTAATTGGCTAGACTCGTGTTGGAATTCCTACCTTAAGAATGAAGTACACCATGGGCAAAGTTTCCTCAAAAAGAAAAAAAAAGGAATGAGCATCATGTTCATTGGTAATGTAATAAGTTCTTGAGTGTGATGGGGTCTGGTAGCAATCCTTACCCTAGACTTCATTCCCCCTTTTTCCAAAAAAATAAAATAAATAAAGGCAAATAAAATTCCTTTTCATCCATTCTTTTTCAATGTCAAGAAAAAAAGTTCCAAGGAAAAATCCAAAAGTTGTGACTAGCCACAATCTAATATGAGCTTGTCCTCCTTACTACGTTTAGTATGGGTCTTATGCTCAAAGTAGTCCGCATGCTGTTGACTTTTACTTTGTAAGAAGATTGGGAAAGAAATCATAATTATATTTTAATTATATATAGATATATGGAGTTAAAATAATAAAATTATATATTTAGAGTTTGATTAAATAAGATGGTTTGGTTTGGGTGGCCTACATCTAGTTCTCTTCTAATTATATGGTTATTTTAATCATGTTCATATTAGTATAGTTTGCTTTCAAGTTTCTATTTGCTTGTTTTTGATGTTTGTGATTCCCTACCGATTACATTATTTTAAAATTTTTTGTGGTCTTATTGCTTGCAGTTGCATTCAATTAAATTTTGGGGGCTAAGTGTTGATGTCAATACTCCCATGCTCTCATGGGGCCATGATTATCAACACCTCTATTTCTCTCTCTTAATAACCACAATAAAAATGATGTGAGTAGTGGGTATTTAAACTATCAGGTGATGGTCATTAATGGTTGCGGTTACGGTCATTAGTGGTAGATGTTTTGGAAGTTACAGTAGTTACGATCATTAGTGGCAAACATTCCAAAATTTACGATGGTTAGAGACATTAGTGGTAGATTTCTTGGAAGTTACGAACATAGTGGGCACTTAATTAGAGAATGTGGACATTATTACATAAGAAGTGGTGGTTGTTTTTGAGCCATTACATGAAATGTAGACATCATTATGGATGGTCGTAGTGGCTATAAAACCAGGGAGAAAAGAAGGGCTCTATTTATCAATCTAGGGAATCCTACAAGACTCTGGCTATCAGTCTAGAGGGGTAACTTCCTCTCTATAGGTAGCGGTTTCCTCCTTTCTTTTCTTGTATTTTGCAGGCTTCTAGTTGATCTTCGAGGAAGGTTTGAAATAGGAGCCAGTGGCTCAAAATTGGATCCTTGTGGGTCTTCTCAGTGATGGCAGGAGGGTTCTCTCTCTCTCTTCTTTCTATCTACAACAACATAGGTAGTGTAGCCCATGCATAGAATGTGAGATGTGTGATTTTCTTTGGGCTGACAGCTTGTCACGGTGGTGTAGATGTGGGTGAACAATTTTCCTTTCTATAATAGTGCACAAAAGGTGGCAGACTTTGAAAACCATAGTTGCTGCCCTATGTAGACTATGATGGGTAGTCTCTCTTTCTCTCTTTCTCTCTCTCTCCCTCTCTCATGACAGTCGTGGTCTTCCTACCCAATAGTGGATACCATTGGCAATCATGGACCAGCAGCATTAGCAAGTCTAGGAAAAATTTATTTCTTTTAGTTACTTATTGTATTCTCAACTTTGAGATAGTTATTTAATTTAAATTCAGATTCATTCACTTTAAATCTTAATTTCTTTGGTTTGGTTTACTATTTTCAAAAGGCCACAGCCCTCTCCAGCTGAGACTATTCCCGAGTTTCCGTACCCATACGGGAGGCGCCCTAGGCAATAGTCTCCTAAAATGAGTTTTCTTTCCCGATGTTGGTGCAACCAAAATTTCTGCATCAACACTAACAAAGTTCTTCAATTATATTTCTGGAACATTGGTTATTCATATTAAATTTTATGTCCTTAGTCTTTATCATTTGATTCAAAAGCTACTTCCAAAGATATAGTTTCTATTTACATTAAGTTTTTGTATTTTCCAATTTTTTAATTACATGTTGCATAAGCCTACATACTTTCTAGGCCATATCTAAATGCTAGATGCAACAACCTTGAAACTAGCCTAGACAAAAGAGTAATGCTATAGGAAAATAGATCAATTAACTTCTAGTACAGAAACGTTCAATGATAAATCACATATGAATTACATTAAATATTATTAGTTAACAAGGTACAAAGGAATATATAGATAACATGTTCAACACCAGAATGAAAAGTAAGGAAGAATACATAGAAACATAATATATAAATATACATGTCTAGTCCACATTACTATATAGAAACACATAAACCTCATCATCGTATATAGAAGAGTACAGAGAGTTTCATACAAAGATATCTAGTCCACACTACTATACATGAAAATATACATTAACCAAGCATTGAAGATTTTTCCCTTCTCTACCCTTCCTCTCTATGCTCATCTAGGCTCCTGCACCTTTCACATGTAATTAAATAAAGTTAGTACACAACTGAGTGGGAAGCCTTTACACTTCCGTTGCTAGATGGTTGACAAGTGCTACACTAGAGGAGAGGAGTGGGGCACAAGGCAACCTGCAACAACTTTTAGTCTTATGCATGCTCAAAACAACACCCACCATATCACCCATGATGCTAACATATTATCATACAATCATAGATAAATCCATGGTCCAACATCATTTATCTTGCCCATGTTATCATATCCATGATATAGTAGTAAATAGTTCATGATCCACACAATCATAATCCAATCAGAACACATATGATCAACAATATGACTCACAAACTAATACTATCACATACATAGCCCATGTGGTGGCTAGCATATCCACACTCAATGTAGCATGTGAAACATTGCTATGCGTACTCATAATAGCCACTACCTATAGGTCTTTTATTTATCCAATCGGTGCTAAGGTCCGTCAACTTGTGATCCACAACCACTAGCCTTTTGGAGGACTAGTGATAGGGACAAACACACCTATCCTCTTCCACTCGTAGGATGAGGCCTAACATAGGAGCTTGATTGATGCATCACAGTGTGGGTTAATCCATACTACCTCTAGGATGCCTCATCACCAACTGGTCCACACCCTCATGTTAGCACCACCTGCCAATGATCGTCACAAGCATCATTGCGAAAACATATACACAGTTTGGCTAGCTTAAGCCAACACATGTTCTAAGCATAACACACCCAAAAAAACATAACCACACATATCCATCCCTAACGGTTATATTCATTCCATGAAAATAGTACCACAATGTAACAAAACAACATGAAGACCTCTTCCATACAAATGACCACTATAATAATCTTCAAAATGAGAGATGCCCAAAGAGAAAACTAATTTCACGATTATAAAGTGCTTCCTAAAATGATCTCAGCAATACTAATTTTAACTAAAGCAGACTCATGGAAGCAAAGTTATACACCTTCAAAGTTTGATTAATAAAATAATATTTAAATAATATTCAATTACCACCATAAAGTTTTGGAATGCCCAAAAATTCTTGCACCTCAATAGGCCCTAAAAATATAATATTCCTATCATACCAATCTCATCAACATCACGTATCATAATCCACAAGTTCACATCATACCATACATCCCATATATAACAATAAACAATTCATAATCAAAATCATACAATTTTGGGAAATATGCAAAATAACAATCCTAAGCTCAAGCTTTGAGCTATCCACCTCACATGCCCTCATCTCATGATCATATACACTAATCTAGCATAAAAATATAAGGAAAAGGTAAAGAAAATTCACCAATTACAACTGTTGGGTAGAAATGTTAAAATAAGTAGAAAATCCTCAAAAATCTAGTAGGACTCCATTTTTCCCCCAACAAATCTTGCACCCATGTAGATATGACTGCAGCAATCCCAAATCTAGTTTCAGAGCAAGCAAAAATTGTCCACAAGGCTTAGAATCAAGAAAAAGATGGAAGAGAAGAAGAGAGTAGAAAGAAAATGAAAGAAAACATGCTCCTATATGTTTCTGTTCATGTGATAGAAAAAGGATAGAAAGCCAAAACCCAATTTCTCATGTAAGCGATGGTGAGGTGGTGGACAAAATAATATAAAACCTATATGTTTACTTTATGTTTTATGAAAAAAAAAAAGAAAACCAATAATGTGCTTTCCTCACATATGACATGAGTTACTTTTTGTTTTTTTATTTGAATTATTTATTATTATTATTATTTATGAATGAAAAATTTTCATAAGCTAATATATTTTTTCCTCCGCAATTAATATCATAAAATTTAAACCTACATAATAAACACATCAAGACTCCAAATCAAAATTCATTTAAACTTACGAGATCCTTATCATACGCTCTACACATTCACATGCTAAAACCACACCCGAACATCATGCAACATAGTGCTATAGTACAAATGCCGAAATACCGAAATTACACATAAAGTATAAAAACATACTAAATAGGTGCTATTGCACCCTAATCCAACACACCTACTAGCAACATCACTTGTCTAACACATCACATAGGGCTAGTGTACATAATCATGTTAGTTAAGCATGTAAAGACATCATAATTGTAACATAAAGAAAAAGTCTCATAACATATAAAATACATTAACTCGTCCATGACAACCCACTGAGACTCCACACGTCATGTATAAATCATAAGCATATGACCATATGTACTATCTTTGGATGGGATGTAACAAAAATTTTAACTTCTATTGCATGAAACTACAACAGTCTAGTTATGGGAATGACAAAAGGTGCAATAAATGTGGTAGCTATGCACATTTATATATGCAAAGAAAGAGACTACATCAATGTTTATGCATAATGTATTAAAGGATGTGTTAATGCATACAGAGTGACATGGTCATATTAATGCATACTCGTCAATGTGATTGACTAATCTTATTATTCATCACACCCCTACTATTGACTAAAAAATTATTCTCGAGTAAATAAACATGGAACTGAGTTGATTACAAAATTAGGGAAGTATGAGATTGACTAATTACAATATGAGTACTATAGTACAATAAAATTATTCAAGTACTTATAATTAGACTCAACAAAATTTGGATACATTACAGAATTTTGATTGGTCATTATGTTCAAAATTGGCCAAGGCATATTCTCTAAATGGTGCTAGGAGGTGGTGGCTTCAATGGCTCTAGTGCTTGCTTCTCCTACCTTCGTTCTGCTAATGGTCTTGACTACCCCATTACTACTATTGCTTCCTCTAAAAGTCGAAATGCATCCAATAATGCCTTCATCGTTTCCTCCTTGCTTTTGGGATCATTGAGGGTCTAGGAAGCATTGCCTAGATTTGACAGTGTTGGCACATCCCATGGCCAAGATAAAGTAAGGAATAACTTCTTTGCACTGACAAACTAGGCTACGAATTACTTGCATTTAATGTCAAACACTTACACAATGTTTTGCATCTCCTAGTGGTCTATTGTCCTCTTAGCCAAGTTCTTTGCAATGGATTACTAATCTTCAAATATTATTTGAAGAACCTTAAGCCTCACATTAGCCACTTCTTACTTTTGCTTAGTCTCTTTGTGCATCTTGAACTCAACCTCATATAAGAGGTATGAGCTAGCTACCTACTTTTCTAGCTTTGATTGTAGTTGTCCAATAGTTAACTTTGTCAAGTTTGCATATGAAAGGCTAGTTAGCTTCATGTATTCTATCATTTCCTCTATCCACAACTCCATGTGGATCTCCACTTGATTATATGTGTTTAGTCCATCAAACATGGGTTACCATGTGTTTCCTCTTTGCTGGAGAGCATCATTCATCTTTGCTTTAGCTAATTAAATATCGTATTCATTTATTTCTTTGAGCATGCCCACTTAGTCCTTGTAATGATTCTTCACTGTTTCATATTTTAGGATTTCATTCTTCTAGGTGAAAATCTTAATGGCTAGCTTCTATTTTATGATCCACACCTCCTTCATTGATAGATTTTAGTGTTCCGCTACCAAACTACTAACATCTTGCTTTACTCTAGCAAGTTGTTCCTACTTGTGCTTAAGCTATTCTTTCAATTTTTCCTTTTTCTTTTCTATCTTAAGCAATCCCTGATTCTACAAAATTTCTTCTTAGTCCCTTCAAAGTTACTTCCCATTGAGATAAAAAGTTTGATGTTAAGTATTAACATATGCAAAATAAAATTAATTCAATATGTGCACAAAACTTATAAAAATAATCAAAAACATCCATGTTAAACAACATCATAACCTGGTTTTCTAGAAGAAATATATTTTTCTAATCAAAGTCGCAGATTGGGAAAGGTGGTCTATTAAAATTAGCCTTACTACACTAAATGTGAAAATAGATAATAGGGCAGATAAAAGAAACTCATGTATGAAACTTACAGATACTAACAAGTAAGACTGGGCAGTACACTCGCTCAACACACTGACTGGATGAGAGGAGCATGGTTACAACAAAGAGCAATACAAGTTTTTTCACAAAAATTGCACGATCTGTGCGAAAATAATAGTATTGTACCATGTTGTACCGTGTACTGCGAAAATAATAGTATTGTACCATGTTGTACCCTGTACTACGATTTTATAACCCATCAATGAAAGGTGATTTATGGACCATGGCTCCACGATAAATTGCGGTTGCAGACAAGCCAGTTTTTTCTGTTCAAAAATATTTACGGCATTCAAATCGGGCATGGCCCACTGGCCTCGCTCTTTCACTGTGAAAACACCGAAATTACCGCCTGCAATTTCAAATCGGACATGACCGTATTCTCTGCCTGAACAAAAGCATACATCTATGACTGGCATTGTTTTATGTTTACAATTCCCACAAAATATGGCATTCAAAGATACGCACATTTAACGAGTTTTCGTAACCCATTGTCAGGTGCCAGTAATTCACGACTGGACTCATTTACTGATTTACATTTTCGATGAGAAAATATGTTTACAATCTTATCAGCAATTCTTGTATCCACACTAAAAATTTCTGGGCAGCTGCTATTTTGAATAGGAAATAACGATATTCTAAATTATTATCTTATAAATATTATCATACCATTTTAAAATTTATATTTTTTATTAAATCAGACTAAATTACTGTATATTGAATCTTATGTTTAACATGATATAAAGTTTATCATCCAATGCAAACATAATCAAAAACTAATGTCAACATCTTTGTTAATATTTTTTCAACACTCTTACTAACACCTACAACAAGAACTCTTTAGGAATATATGCTTAACGATGACAAAGGAAACTTTTCTTAATTCTATTATGAAGGTTCATGAAGTATTTTCACCAAATTAAGTTATATGAGATAGAACAAAAATAGAAAAACAAAATAGTGATTAGTGTGCACTGTATTAAAAGTGATATTGTAGAATTAATAATTTTTTTTATCTTTGTAATTATGAATTTTTTCCTTAGTCCAATGAGGCTTTCTTGATGTATAAAATAGGATTGCATGAGTTTTAGAATACCTTTTATAAATTTTTTTTAATCTATTACTCAACATTAACCATTGAAATTGAACTTGTAATTTAAGTTTTTTATGTCAAGATTATACAACTTGTATTTGCAAAAGACACATAAAACTAGCGACTTGCATGTAGGTGACCTCATTTTCTTGAAATAAGGCTAGGATGGTAATCACAATAACATAAAGTTGCAACATTCATGTATTATAACAATGAGATGCTAGTTTCATGATATAGTCTTAATATGGAAGTTGTTGATTCAATTCATCTAGAAAAGATTGAATTATGAAAATGCTGAAAATTCACTATCATATCCTTCGTTTTTCTCCATTATTTCATTATAAAATATCTTTATCAAATACAAGTTCAAGAAAAATAATAAAAACAATAAAATAAAAATACAACTAGGAAATGCAATCTATGATGATCTTGGAAACGAGAAACTACAAATGTAATTATTATAACATATCCTCATTGTGCATTTTTAAACATTGATAAATCAAGAGTAACAAAGATGTACAACATGGACTCATCTCTTTACAAGAGAGATGTTCTTGTTTGTGAGGTGTAAAAAAATGTTTCGCTAGATGAGATGGTTCAATAGGAGACCTTGCCCATGCAAAAATCTATTCTAGAACTTGTGACCAAGGTTAACAAAATGTGAAGCTCTATGGATGAGAAATTTGCATCCACTCTCAAAATTATAAAGGAGAAAAGAGAGAGGAAGACAACCAAGAATGATCATAAAAAGAAGAATAAGAATGAGATAAAAAGAAAGTCATATTGGCAGAAAGGGAAAGCTATTATAGTTAATCTGGTTATTAATTTGGAATCAGAAGAAGATGATAGGTGTGACATATGTCAATATGAACATCCAAAGAACATTTTCCTTGTAATGTCACAGAAGATTGGTTCTATTCAAGAATCAAGGATATGCACTAAATCCAAAGTTTGTCAAGAAGGATATGCCCAAGAGGTTGTCTTATCCACAAGACCACCCCCTAAACCTCATCAATAGTAACAAGCCCCACATTCATGAGGAATTCCACCACCAAGGCAACAATACCTATATCATTAGCAAACTTTTATAGCTACTATGTCTAGCAACCTACTCACCCAATGATTAAGCTATGCATGCTCCCTTACATTACTTTTACCCTCCTGAATATCACTTTCCCACTACTTTATGCACTAAGTCATCATCCTATGCTTTGGATTAACCCTTACATCAACCTCATAACCCTCTTCCACATATGTCACCACCACCTATCTAGGGGGAGTTGTTACCACATCCTTGTTAGAGAAATGTCATATGTGCTATTGACACTTAGGTGGATGATAGGGCTAGCAACTTTGAATGTAAGCCTAGAAAATCTCCTTTCTTTAGGGTAGTTCCTATGCTTGCTAAGGAAGTTAGAAGACCTATTAGCCTACTTCGAACAAGATATGCAAGTAGCAACTCCAATAATCACTCAATTATCTCAAATCCCTTCATCATCACCAGCAATGTCGATCTCCTAGAGACCTAATGTGAAGACTGTCATGCTTACCCATGTAGTAATCAATTGTATTAAATAAGGAGCTTTTTCTAAGAAAATTACAAATTCAAGATGTTTCCTAATCTATTTGCAAATTACAAGAAATCTATCATGCAAGGTTCTACTAGATTCAAATTTAAGCATGAACCCTATTTCCTAAGAAATACACAAAACCTGGAACCTACCATCGATGAAGAAGTGTAACATTAGACTAGACCTTGTAGACCAATCAATTATGATTCCAAAAGGGTAGGATGATCATGTTGTGATCATCATTAGTGAATGATCATACCCAAGATATTTTCTTATCATTCATGTGGGAAAAAGCATTGGTAAAATTCCTCTCATAATGGGAAGAGTGTGACTTAGCACCATCGATGATGAATTTGGCATTAAGGACCTCCTCTTGAAAATTTCCAAGAAGAATGAACATGGTATCATTGAGAAGTAAAGAGTTCCAAGCATCATGTATAGTAACATAGGGTGTAGGTATTTGTAAAAAATCTAGAATCTAAAAGCAACTATCCCCTTAACATGTAGGAAATGTTTAAAGGAATAGTATGCAACAATGCATGTATGTAGCAACCAAAAACCAAGAAAGAACTTGGTAGATAATAACATTAGAAGAAGTAAACAATTAGATGTTAGCCTAGTGGTAAGACACTTAATTTGAAAGCTCCAAATCATGAATTTGATTTCAATGGCAATGTTGAGTTACATAAAGTTATAATTGGACTATATATCTTAGGTTGTATGTATGTTTAGTCTAATATATACATGGAATCCATAGATTAGCTTATCAATTATTATGTACATAAGTTGAATGAGATAGAAGGGGTATGTCAAAAAAATTTCTAAGTTAGACACATTAGAAAAGAAAATGTTGATTGGGAAAAGTTAAAGATCCCAAAGAAACTAGTACTATAGCTCATTAAGCTCAAAACATTGCTAGAACCCTTTGAATATGTATACCTCGAGAGTGGGAAACGAATGATAATCCATGCCCAATTAACCAAGGAGTAGAACTAGAAGTTATTGGAAGTGGTTAAAAAATGGCCAAAAACTTTTTCATAGTCTTATGATAATATTATAGATGTTAATTTGTGTACATGCTAGTACCACATATACATGAATACAATAATCAAGCTTAGATGTGAATCCTAACTTAGATTGAATTCAGATCTTAGGAAGGTTATGAAGTAAGAAATTGAAAAGATCTATCGTATTGTTGATGGCAAGTGGTTTAGCCCAACTATTAAAGGATCATAATTACCCAAAGCCACAGTGCTCATCCTACTAAGTAGATTCCTACAAGGATTGGTAGATGAGTGAAAGTCTAACATCTTTGAGTGGCTACACCTAGGTTCAAATCTAGGTGTTTGACTTGAGAAACGAGCACCTTACCATCACTCCAAATGATGGTCCCTTCTTGTAATTGTACCTAAAAAATAAAATCGATGTTAAGGGTAGTGATTTAGCCCACTTGTTATTGTACCTAAAAGGGAAAATCAAGAATTTGTGTTAACCTTTGATTGATGAATATGAAAACAGAACCACTTCCTCTTATCCTTTGTGGACTATGTGTTGTATGCCATCAAAAGGTATAAATACTACATTTTTTTTATGGTTATAGTGGCTATAATAAGATTCAAATGGTATTAAATAATCATTCTAAAATAACATTCACGAGTCCTTAGGGAACTTTGACATGCAAGAAAATGTTTTTTGTTCTATGCAATGCTCCTGTTATCTTTTAGTACCTTATCCTTATCATCTTCTAGAAATAGATTGATAATGAATTTGAAGTCTTCATGAATGAATTCTTGACTTATGGATCCTACTTTGAACATGCCGTAGACCATATTGAATAAGTCCTTAAAAGATATCTTGAAATAAACTTAAAGTTGAATTGGTAAAAGAATCACTTGATGGCCTGGGATGGCATTGTCATGGACATAATGGCTTCTACAGATACTTCATAAAGAAATTTTCCAAGATTTTAAAGCTAGTATTAGAACTAACAAAGAAGGATACAAATTTTATCTAGACTAATAAATGTGAAAGTGCTTTTAAGTTATTAAAGAAAAAGATCATAAAGACTCAAATACTATGAGCACTTGATTGGTTTTGACTCTTCTACATTATGATGGATGCATCCAATTATGCTTTGTGTAATACGCTATGCACCCCTTCCACGCCAAGCTTAGGATAGATTTTTCTAATCGATGTAAACAAAGAGCTAAAAGTACATCAATGCACAACTGATTGATCAACATAATAGAAGACTAAATATCAATCAAATCATAGGAATAAGACTATAAAGGAAAATGCATACATAACCACAACTCCTTATTAAATATATATAAGCCATCAAATCCAAAAATACTCCATGATACTTACTAATAAGAATAAGACATATATACAACTCTATACTAACAAAAAAAAGCATGTATATAATAAATAACATATACACCAACCATAACTTTTGTCCACAACTCTATAGTTTTCCAAACCTATACCATGTGCAAACAAGTTCATCTCTTTGGAATATAAATATAAAAGTACAACTATAAACAAAGAAACCAAACCTCCATCTTCTTTCTCAATTCTAATAACCTCCACAACTCCCAACTCCATCACATGAATAAGATATAGTTAGTATAAAAGTAAGTGGAAAGTCTTTATACTTTCCTTATGAAGCATTAACTAAAATTATATTGAAGGAGAGGAATGGAAATATGAGGAAACCTACATTAGGGTTACTTGACATAAAAGCACATGCACATTCAAGCATACCAATAGAAACATCATAACTTAGAATCAAGCATTAAACTAAAAATTCAAGTTATCATTGATTAGGCATCCAATCAAATCAAAACTTGTACTAAGCTAGACATAGTGTAGCCTATCACATCATATACCATGACACATGCTCATATTTATAATCATAACAAAATACATTCAAACCAAAACCAATTTATACCAAACCAAACTAAACCAATTCCTATGGAATTCTATGCTTCAAGCACTCATTATCCAATAAATTTAATAACCTATGCCTAATGAATACTCCATCATTAATTCCTTGTGGCAGCTAAAAATTTTTCACTTAGGGTAAGCATGTGATAATTATCATGAGTACTAATTCATGCCTAAATGTCTTTTATTATCCTATAATATTATCATTGACGTTAGTGCTCATTAACTTGTAGCCTTAAGCTACTAGCCTTATAGAGGGTAGATCTAGGTACAACCCATAACTCTCTTAGATCTTAAGCTAACCATAAGATCCTACCTATGCTATTCCACTTCTAGAATGAAATCTAAGATAAGAGCCTTACTAATGCATCCCAACAAGAGTCATCCCAACTCCTCTAGGATGCTTCACCAGCAATAGGTTCGTATCTTCATGTTAGCTCTACTTGTCACATGATCTTAAGCAACCCATGCTACATGCATCATCATAATAGTACTAGTCCTGAAAATAGTAAGAAACCTATGCTACATGCATTGTCCTCAATCTTATACTTTCCTAATGATCATTAGCAACTCATGCTACATGCATTGTCCATGAACCTATCTTAATTCAATGATCATTGATGACCATAAGCAACTTGTGTCACATGCATTATCCTTCATATACCATACAATTGCATGCTAGATCAACACTACAACCATCAAACTATACCTATATATATGCACACAATGTGGTAAGCATCATCTAAATCCAAAATAGTCCATCATTTATACTTTTGTAGACTTGTTCACAAGACAAAATAAAATCACTACTCTTTCCCTTATCCTAGTGTTATAAGACATCCACTATGCCTCATACATAGATCATTAGGGAAATTCAAATATAACTTAAGACTCATGTACCAACTCATGACCATTTTGCATAGTACTAGTCATTACAATAGTGTTTCTTTATCCATTAAGACTAGATCATGGCTTGTCATCCTCTAGCAAGCACAACTTTACTACAACTCTTGGTGAGGTTGCAATCTCCACTCTAAATTGGCCATGACCTAAGTACAACTTGTGGTAAGACCCAAAACAAAAAAAAAATCAAATCAAATCAAATAAAAAGAAAATGCATAAAATCGATTGCAATCTTGTTGTGGCTTCACCACAACTTGTGCCTTGCCAAAATCTTCAATGTAATCCATGTTCTAGTCAGAGCTCTTAGCATGACTATGCCATGAGGATGCTGCAACATACATCTTAATCAAAATCCTACATGATGAGGACACCATGAATTACAGTCTTTCTACATCTTACCATGACTAGAATGTGACCTTAATGCAACCCATGTTCTACACAGTAATAAAGAAAAACCATTTGAAATTGCCAACATATCCCACACATAGACACCAAAAAGTTAAAAGATATCCATTAGAGTCCTAGAATGTCAAGCTTAATTCCAAACATCTATGTCATACCCTCATAATCATACCCCATAATGAAACTAGAGGAAACAAAAAATGGTAATAACGAAAACATGCATACTTGAATTTGCATAGCATACATCCAACACCTAACCATTCAAAATAAAACAATCCCACAAGCATGTATACTAATCCAAGATAGAAAATCAAGAGAAAGATAAAAACATTCCATTGAATCACCTAAAACTAGAAATATCCACAAAAAAAGCACCAAGTTGACCAAAACTTCATTTTAGATCCACTAGAACACAAATTGACACTTTCAAAATCATAAGCAACCTAATACAAGCTTCTAAATAATCCAAAAACGATCAAAATCTACCAAAAATAAAAAGAAATAAGAAGAGAAATGGATTTGAATAAAAATCCAAAAGCTCACAAATAGGATAGAAGAAGAAAAAATATGTTTTATGTTTTATATATAAAAACTAAACATAAGTTTAAACCTTATTTTTATTTTACCTTTTTTCTATGGTGAATTTTTATAAGCTAGATCTAATTTTCCATGTCCTAACTAATACCCCACAACCATGATATGAGAAATCCAAACACAAATTCAATTAAATGCTCAACTAGCACATCACATCCATAATAGAACCATAATAGTAAATGTATAATCAAACATACCAAACATGATCAGATCACCATCATGCATAGTATGATAAATCAAGCATAGGTCCAAGGTACATAATAAATTGCTACTTATAAAACTCCATGTCCTTTTTCCCTACTAGTTATAAATAACTATCTAACACATTCTACAAGATCAGTGTGCATAGTCATGATAATCATTTACATATAAACACATATAATTAAGATCCTAGAAAATATATCATAATCATATTATGTCTACATACTCATGCCTACAAATCCCAATCACAACTAATCACACATAACTAAATATAACATGATACCATGAGGTCCTATTGTTACATCCACTTTTTTGGTTTACTAATGATTAAGACTAAGTGTACTTTTAACTTTGTTCAATCCAAGTTTGAGCATTGAAATGGTCCAAAACTAGAATCATATGACATATTTTTGACCTCCAAAGACCTCTAGGAATTATTCCAACTCATAATCTAACATATGAACAATACTTTCAACAACCCCAAAAAAATGTGAAAACAAAAATTTTTCTAAGCATTAGAGGTGATGCTAACACAACATCAGCATCAACATCACCCTTGGATCACCCTACCTACATCACCTATGCAAACAACTACTTCTCAGCCCTAGTCTTACCTCCATAGGATCTCAAATGGCTTGTCTATAGTAGTCTCAACATGGTAGACATTAATATTTGGCATTTTGATAAGTTCATAGTTGGATCCTAAGAAGAAAATACTTTTCTAGAATTGGGGGATGCTAATGTGGACATTGGTGTTAACATCAACGTCACCCACAGAAACTCCCTTAAAATCACCATCTTTGAAAACATTTCCTCAAAAGTATGGACATTAGTTTAGGTATTTTTAGTAGTGTTTGAGATCCCAAACTGAGGTTTTTTTAGCTAACTGATGCTAAATCTAGTATCAACATCATTACAGAAGCACCCTCCAAAACACCATCTTCAATAGCATCTTAGGCTTCTAAAGGTCCCTAATGATGTCCACTAACCATCCCTAAAATGATGTGCATAATCTTGGACACTTTTAACAACATTTAGGGGCCAAAACCAAGCTGATCTTTGGCTAGGTGATGTTAAATTTAGCATCAATGTCACCATCATCACCACCTACAAAAACACCCTAAAAAACACCATCTTTGATAGCATTTCAAGCTTCTATAGGCTCCTAATGATGGCCCCTAGTCATCCCCATGATGACAGGCATCAATTTGGATAGCTTCAACAAGCTTTGGAAGACATGATACAAAATATTTTTCCAGGTATCACCTAAGGATGGTAGAAATTTTCCCTAAGTGTCATCTAAAGATGCTAGAAAATTTATCTAAGTGTGGAAAAAGATGATGCTAATACCAACATTAGCGTTAACATTAACATCCAACTTAGTACTAGAGTTATAATTTTTTAGCTCAGCGTTAGCGCTAAAGTTAGAATTTTTATAGGTCAACATTAGCACCAAAGTTAGATTTTCTTTTAGCATTCCATGTTACCCCCCAACATTATCAACCCAACACATCATACCTATAAAAACCATCATTTTGACTTTAGTCTTGGCTTCTTAGGCTCTTTAGCAACTAGTCAACATCATTTCCAAGATACCAAATGTTAATTTTGTCAAGTTTGGAGGTAGTCTTACAGATCAAGCTAAAAATGTTTTTTAAGTATTGTAGGTAACATTGAAATTGGCATTAACATCAACTTCAACATCATCCTACTTGCATCAAACATCATGCTAAGTCATCAAGCTCAATACTTAACAGTATTCCCCAAGTCCACAAATTTCTCAAAATCCTCATAGCATAATTTTACATTAGTTCAAGTCTTAGAAAGGATCCTGAAGGCTCAGGTTTGCAATTTGACAAATGTTGAAATTTTTTTCTAAGTCCTTAATGATGCTAACACTGACTCTTGCATTAGCATTAGTGTTACCTCCCTTAGTCAAATTTGCATCAACACCTAAAACATGAAAATTTTTCAAAGTGTAGGATAAGCGTCAAAGTCAGCATCACTACTAGAGTTAGAATTTTTCAGCTCAGTGTTAACATCAAAGTTAGAACTTTTTAACTTAACATTAGCACCAAAATTAGAATTTTTTAGCCCAGTGTTAGCATAAGGATTAGAATTTAATTAGTGTTAGCATCACATCCTATGAAACCTAGATCACCCAATCTTCCATGTCAAAGTTTCCAAGCATGAACTTTAAGTGAACTTCACTTAACTCTAGGTTTGGATATAGAAACCCTAATTCTATAAATACAAAATTAAAACTCATATTCGTGCTAGATTTCTTGAGATTTAGAGCACTTTTTGAGATTTTGAAAGACCAAGAGCATAAGCACTAAGCATCCTAACATCTCCTGTATGCTTCACAACCACCACAAATCCTCCAAGTCCTAAATAGCCCAAGCACTAATGCTAATGTAGCATCAACATTAACTTGGAAATTCTCACATCACTACTCCATACTTAAAATTTTTCAACATCAACATCACATCTTTAAAGTTAAAATTATTTTAACTCCAACCTCAATCTTAGGACACTTATCCAAAATAACCCCATTTGGCCTTGAATTAATTTTAGATGGAGTCTACAGCTTCCCTATCCATATATTCCTTCTCCAAAGGTTCAATTTTACTCTTTAAACCTCTATTTTACTCATAAATTTCATCTTTATAATTAGTTTTATCTCCCTTACATTTTTCACCAATACTTGTAGTTCTGGTCCTCCATATGAGGCACATTTATCATTCACTTCGTTAGCATCTTCATTATTTGCAAAGGAAACCAAAACTCTTTCTTCTATATTTAGCTCTCTATATTTTAAATATTTTATGCACTTATATTTTTGCTTCTATACTTAGATGGTATTCTATCTCTCATACTTTATTCCATAGTTTTATTTTTAATAATTAAAACTTGGTAAATTTTACTACTTAAACCTATCATTTTCATCATTCCCTTGTCATTCATATTTTGTGTGTAGTAGGCTAAGTCCACATTCAATTGGAGGTTTGTATCCCATTATGTTATAATCATTAACTTATCAAACATTATATCAGACCAAAGGATGTTTATGATTGTGAGTTATATATTTTAACATTTTCCATTATGTTATAATCAATGACTTATCAAAAGTTATATCAAACCAAAGATCGTTTATGACCATGAGTTAAGTATTTCAACATTTAATTTTTAGATATATTCTTGTGATATTGAGAAATTTTTTTTGCTATAATACTTACAATGAAAGATTACACTTTGGAAGATAGAATAACATAGTTAGATTATTAAAAATGTCTATACTAAATTCACAATGCTATTAGGAGTATCACAGATGTGTAAGTAAATTGCACATCATCATCATCATCCTAGCCTTGTCCTAACAAGATGGTGTTAGCTACAAAAGTTCTTTTTCACCATTCATTTCTATGAAGAGCTAGATCTTTATTTATTTGCAATTTCTTGAAATCATCTTTGATTGTTTTTTTCCATGTCTTCTTTGTTCTTCCTTTGATAGCTTTCTTAGAATAGACATGTAGCACCCTTTGTTTATAGGTTTAATGTCTGATTTTCTTTGCACATGTTCAAACAATTAAAGCTTCCATTCTTGTTGCTTATCTAAAATAAAAGTACTCCAAGTCTTTTTCTAATGTTTGCATTATGTAGTTTAACTTTTCTAGTAACATTTAACATGCATCATAGTATTCATATTTTCGTCACATTGATTTATTATTTGTGCCTCTTTTGTACTTTCTAACATTTAGCATTATATAAGATAGCAAGCTTGATTATTCTCTTATATAATTTTTCCTTTAGTTTTCCCTTGATAGTAGGCACCTTATAAAAGATTAGTATAAACCGGGTGTGGTGATACCTTACCAAAAGGTAGAATATATAAATTGTTTCATTATAGTGTGACACTAGGAGTTTGTTATAGTGGGGTGTCTTATAAAAGAGCAATGTACCAAAAAGTAGTTGATGAGTGGTGAGGTACCCCTATGCCCAACCATATGAATCACTAAGGCATTCATACATGATCTGGTTTAATTCCGTGAACCTATAGTTTGCCAATGCACTAATTCTCTAGGAAGTGAAATGGGTGTTGAGAATATTCGTTGTCTGTCCAACTAGACTTGTGAAGCTCAAGGATATGGTTTAAGTGTAACTGAGGTACATGATTTTTATTATTTTTATGTTTTATAAGTTTAATTGCCTGCAACAAGCATGAACGGTAGAGTAATTTAAGATCTAAGTCATCTACTACTTAGCTAGCCTAACACAAGTACCCATTCCCACTCTCCAGAGACATCCTAAACACATATAATGTTGCTGGGCTACCAAACATTAAGTGTTACTAGGTTACCAAGTGCTACACCTATGTTTGAAGTGGTTGTGCTTGTGTTTATTAACAACTAGAGATTAATTGCTTAATTAAAGTGCATTAAATTAAAGTTCATGAATATTAAATGCATCAAGTAAACATTAATCTATTCTCAATGTTGTAAGAATGATAAAAAGGGTTCATTTTTATTCCTATCACACTACTATGCTTAAGTACATTAGTGCTTGAATAAAGATCTATGCACACTCAAACTCTTGCTACAAGCACATAGAAAATATTCTAACTTTGGAGAAAACAAATTGGAAGAGCTTCACTACATTATGATAAAAACGATATAAAAATTGTAAGCCAAGCACTATATTTATAGGCTAGCTTATACCCTGCGATATCGAATATTCAACATTGCTTTTTGGCCTTCAACATCGAGTATATGATATCGAGGCTATTCGATATTGGAGTGGATCTAAACATCATTCATCATACCCTCACGACTAAATGAAAACTCATCCTCGAGTGAAGAAGAGGAGGAAGAAGTTTCTTATAAAATATTGGGTAGGTATGGGATTATTGACTGACATATAAACTTGGCTTAGATGAAACAAACAAATTCTAAGTGCCCAAGTGTATGGAATTACAATCTTTTACAAAATTAGGTGTTCATGACAAGGGAAGAGAACACATTGGATAAAATTAACATCCACTTCTCTAGCAGCTAAAGAGTGAGGAAGAAGATTCAACGATCATAAAGAGTCCTCGTCACATGGTGTTGCTACTACTGCTTCCTTTATGAAGATAGTCCTCCTTCCAATCTGCACATTCTATCCACACTTTCCACTATTATCACAACAAAATCATGGATTAGCGTGCAATGTGTAACATATAGCTTTGAAGTACCTTGTCTCTTCAGTGATTACACTTGGCTAGGTTATGATTGTGATGGATGAATTTTGATAATAGCATTAGTAGGAAGGTTGAAAAATATGGTGGAATGGATAAGTGGTCCATTAATAAATTGGGAAAGCCCAAATGTGATAAAATGCTTAATGAGTGTTTAAAAATTCACAATATTAACAATAAAAAGGTTACACTAAAAAATGTCATGAAGATGCACACAATTGGATGTCATTGATGGGGTAAATAAAAGAATTTGATTATAAGAATGTCTAAGGGTAAGGAACTTAACTAACCGAACCAAAAGATATGCAAGTGGATCCTCCCCAAAGTAGGCATAGGCCTTTTATTGCCTTTGCATAACTTCAAACCAAAGAGTTCATGGGCCCCATGGATGATTAATGGTTACAAAAATTTAAATACAAAACTCGAAAGAAACTACCTAAGAATTTGACATATCAAACCAAGACATCGACCAAGAACATGAAACCAGTAATGAGATGAGATATGGAAAGCATAGATGAATGAGAGAGAGAGTGGAACAGAGTTCCTGATTAAGGTCACATAAATTCCTTTGTGAATTTTGTGGTTAAATGACTTGATGAAATCCATCTTTAGTCTAGACCAAAATCAACCACTTTTAGTGACTTTCCATCACCATTCTAAGACTACTCCACCTCCTTGAGACATAAGAGTTCTCCCATAGAACAACCACCATTCCTTATTAGAGAAGAAATGAGAAGTAGTAAGTGAGGAAGGGCCTTAGTTAGAAGGGACCTTTAGGCATGGTTTACATATCTTTTTAGTTCCATAACCAATGATTGTAGCCTATTTATTTTGTCTAAGGGGTGTGCTTTGAATTCCCATCAATTTTTTTTTTGTTTTTGTTTTTCTTTCTTTCTTTCTTGATAGGAACCACACCATGCAAAGACTTATTTAATTTTCAGTTATTGGTCCACATGGAATGGTAAGAAATCCATGAAAACACACATGCAACCAAGCAAGCAAAAAGGTACAAAGAATACTGAATTTCCTTGAATTAACACCTTATTCAAATCTTTGAATCCTTTGCAAATCCAAGAACTATCAACTCATAAGTATTTTAAAGTTTTATTAATGAAAAATAGACTGCGCATTTCTAGAACAAGGAAAATCATAGAGTTTGTGAATGGGTGGATGTTGTGGACTCACTGCTTATTTTATGGAAAAGAAACCATATGCTAGTTATTAGTAACAAAATTCAAAGCTAGCATCTACACACTAAGAATCAAATAACTAAATAGTACATACCACCATCAAGTAATGGATTACCACTATGCCTAACACTTATTAACAAAAAGTTAGAAAATCACACCAAAATAAAAGAGATTGTAAAATATTCTAGAAATAGCAAACATACTAATGATGGTATGAAATAAAAATTAGAAAAGCTTAATAATGTGAAAACAAAAAGGTGTAAAATAAAAAATATGCAAGACAAAAAGTTGTAAAAATAATAAGGTGTAAAAGAAAAATGTGTAAAACAAAAAGAGGAAAAACTGAGGAGCTGCTTATATAATTAACATGGATGGACATCTCCCCCATGATTGAGTTGAGAGGAGGAGATTCAAAATATTGAGCATGGTTGTTCATTCGATGAGGTGTTTATTGCATTGGTTGGCTTATGCTCGCAGAAAGGTTTGACTTGTTATATGTTGACTAGGTATTTCTGATCTGGGCTTTCAAGTTTATAGATCATCATGGCCCTAGAAGAAAAAATTTCGTAAATTATATAAGCTCCTTCCCATAATGTCTAGAACTTAGTTAGTTGAGGTACATGTGTGGGGTTCTAGTAAAAAACCTTATCTCTTGGTTGTAGTTTGACTTTCCTAATTCTAAGATCATGGTGCTTTTTGTTGAATGCCTTGTGCAACTCGTTAGATGAAAAGGCTACCAATCAATTTTTGTCTAGCAAGTTGAGAGTCATTAAT
>MNCI01035818.1:0-73561 GCA_015680685.1 Gnetum montanum
CAGTTGTTTAATAAAGTTTAGTGCCTTGCTTGCTGTTTTGATATATGCAGTAGTTCTACTATCAAGCATTTTGTTTCTCCTTATCCGAGCTATCTTCATAGTCCTCTTTAAAATACTGCAATGAATGCTGTCTGGCTAGACCCGCATTTCATATTGTTCTGTCTGCTTATTCTCCTGTTTCTTGCGCTGATGTTCTTAGCTGTCTATTCACTCATTAGTTTTTGGTTGGTGCGTTGAGCAAGCCCTTCCTTTGTCTCTTAGTTTGGTGTGTACGATTGCTGAGCATCTTGCGATTCAGCAGAATTCCTTGTATTCTCCAACCGTTGTAAGCTGTGGTTCGAAGGTTCTTCTTTGTCCTGAAACTCCCGTAGAAGCGCCAGAGGTGCGCGTAGAGGTTGAGTCGTGGGACGCTGTGCGAGGCAGCAAATCATGGCGAATGACGAAAGGAGACGAGGAAAACTGGTCGTACCGTTCGATGATCCGCGTTCGTTTTATGCAAATCTGGCCATGTTGACTACNTGAAGATTGGCGAGCTCCATATACTTCGTCATGTCTTTAATTTGCAACTCCTTGATGTGGATTTCCATTTTGTTGTAGGAATTTGTTCCATCAAAGATGGGTTGCCACAACTCTTTTTCTTGCTGGAGGGTTTCATTTGCCTTTACCTTCCCCAAGTGGGTGTGCTTCTCATTTACTTCTTTTTCTAGATTAACTTGTTCTTGGTAGTGATCCTTGACTCTCTCTTAAATTTGAGAGCCTTTAATTTCCAGGTGGCTACCTCAATCATAGTTTTTTGGTGAAGGATGCAGAATTCCTCCATGGAGAGATTTCTATTTTTTACTATTAATCTCCTCACTTTTATGTTTTCTCTAGCCAGTTGCTCCTACTGTTGATGGATGAAATCAATTAATTATTGCTTATGTACATCAACATTTTGTAGGTTCTCTATAGTTAGTTGGATGTTCTCTTGGTGAGTCTAATCCAAGGCCTTCTATATCTTGTGCTATGTGGCCTCTACCAAGGATCAATAGAACATCACTATCTCCATTACACCCTCAACCCCTTTGAGTTTGGTGTGAAGCTGTTCCATAGCTTCATCTCTTGTCAATACCAAGTTGAGAAATGTGGCATTGGCAATCTAAGCTCTTAGTTTACAAAATTCCATAGCTAAGCATTCATTCCACTCCTTGGCTATTTCAAGTTGTCCCTCCAATATGATGTTCTTACCCCTTGCCTCTAGTAGCTTTGAATAGGTTGCAGTGATAGTGTCTGGAAGGTCAAAGACATTCAAAAGAAATTGCCTAGTTTCCACTAATCAGTCCAACAGTTCTTCATGTTGTTTGTGTTTATTCTACCACTTGTGGTCCTTGCGAATTTCTACACATCCTTGAGTGTGGTGACATCTAGTACAAACATAGTAGGTACATTGAGTGTTTCGACAATACAATTAGTAACCACTTCTACTATTGTCTCCTACCCTTGGTGCTACATCACCAGTCTGGTTACCCCCTTGCCCTCCTCCAAGCACACCAAGAAGGTTGCAATGTTCCCAGAAAATGGATCAGCCCTCATCCATCAAACTAATCATTTAGGCGATCTCATTAAGATGACTCATGGCTAGTTTGTATATGGATGGGTCCCTACCACTTGTGCCTACCCTTTACTCTTATTCACTCAAGAGTCATTCTTTGTACTCTCACAATTGTTGGAAAATTGTAGTAATGTCTAGCACTGTTATCTGAGTGGTAGGTGGGGGTGGTGGTCATTTCTCCTCTTCTTGTAGAGTGATTGCAGGTGTCTTATCCTTCATCATTTTTGCCCAGTTGGTAGTCGAAACAATTCTAATAGTGTCGGTGTAACAAACTATTCCTCCCCTTCAACAAAGTTTGCTAATGAGGCATGGGAAGGGGGGGGGGGGGGGGGGGGGGGNCTTCCATATTTATTTTATTTAAACTACTTCTCTATCTCTAGATAGATCAAATGTGAAAGGTTGCTGGGGAATCTCCCACTGAGAGCAACACATGCTCAAGTAGAGAATACAATGATTTTTCTTGGCCTCACTATGGGATTGAGGTGGAAAGTTGCAATCGTGTAATGAATCATCTTTGCCAATGTAAGCACACCAAAATCCTTCCAATCAACACCATAGCACCATTGCACCCATTCTTTCTTTATGCTTGGATATGCTTGCATTGAAATTTCAGTAAGATTTGCCCTTGTTTCAAGCAACCTATGCATTGTAGTAATGGCCTGTGTTGAGTAGGACACTATGATTTCCTTGATTTTCATCGTTGCTCCAAGATACATGTTATTCTAGAATAGAAATGTCTCTTGCATGTACCACTCCCCAATGGAAATGATGATTGGCCACATGGGAAAGGCCTTTAATTGGTCATGTACTTCTCTTATTGTGTGGTTTGAGAAAGAACCAAAATTTAGCTCCTAGAGCATCGATTTTTGGACCTTCCTTGATTTAATCTAATTTAGGCAAGCCTCTGTTAATGTTACCTCAATATTTGCTAGTTGTGCTAGTGCATCATCACGATGGGAGTGTTGTATTGTTGCTGCTGCTAGTTCTGAAATCTATCTAATAGATTCCACTTTTGCCTCTTTCCTGAGAGGACCTATGGCATGGGTTGTGGGTGTTTCTTCTTGGTGTTGTTCTTGGCCTCTTCCTATTCTAGGCCATTTCTTCCTTGGTTGGGATGGTCCTGCTTCCTATGTGTGCTTTCCTTTTGGTGCCATCTATGGTCACAACACATTCATGGATTAGTAGATATAATGTGTAACTTTAAATTTTTGAATACCTTTCCCATTAGTTAGTTAGTTACACTTTGGCTAAGGTTGGACCATGGTAGATTGATTATTTTATTAATTATTTACTATAATCATCATTGGAACTTGTTGAAAAGGTTTAGCTCTTATAATTTAGTATTTAATAGTTGATTTTTTAGTTAAGCCTTTGTGGAAGTTAGAAAAAATCACAAATTTTTTTTTATCAAAAGTGGTACATTTGTGGCCCCCATGACAAAGTGCTTACATCCAATGGCTACAGGGTCAAAGAATGGAGTGATTTGAATAAATGGTTTGTAAGTTATGGGCTTTGGAAGGTTCTAGGCTCTAAAAAATTAAAAAACTCCTTTGTCATTTGTGAGCAAATGTAAAAGTTTCTAATTGGGACCATGCCTATTTATACTATTTTTGACTTATGTCAATAGGACCCCATATACAGGGCCTTGTATATGGGTCAGCTCCATCAATGGGGCCTTGTATACGGGGCCCATTAGCCAAAATTTTGAATTTTGAATATCTTAAGAAATATAAATATTTTTCAATGAACTTGGGGTCTATAGAATCTCATAAAAGCCAAGAATATGATAAAATCATTGAAAAGGGTCTTTAAAAGCTCAAAAATTTAAAAAATTGATGTAGAATGTATTTAATAAACAAAATATATAAAGGAGCACATGGTCTAATGTGGAAGTTGGGTGTACGAAAGATTCTACTTGTAAGAATGTCTAAGGATAAGGTGCTTAACAAACCCAACCAAGGGATATGCAAGTGGATCCTCCCCATAGCAGGCACATGCCGTTTTTTTCCTTGCATAACCTCAACCTAAGGAGTCCATGGACCCCATAGGTGATTAATGGTCAATGAAAGTTAAGGACCAAAACCTGAAAGATTCTACCTAAGAATTCAAATATGTCAAACCAAGACATGGAGTCAAGAACATAAACATCAGGATAGATGGATGATGGAATGGAATTCCAAACTATGGTCATAAGAAGATCCATCCTCAATCTAGACCAAAGGCAACCTCTTTTAGTGACATTGCATTGCCACTCTAAGACTGATCCACCCCCTTAAGACACAAGAGTGCTCCCACAAAAGAACCACCATTCCATAAATAGAAAAAAGGAGAAGTAGGAAGTGAGAGAGGGCCTTAGTTAGAGTGGACTTTTAGGCATGGGTACATGTCTTTGTAGTTTCATAACTAGTGCTTAAAGCCCATTTATTTGTCCAAGGGGTGTGCTTTGAATTCCCATCATGTTTATTTTTTTGTATTTTTTTCCTTTTGGATTTTTGGATGGGAACAACATCATGCAAAGACTTTATTTGACTTCCTATAGTCGGTGACATGGAATAGTAAGTAACTCATGAAAAACACTCAAGCACTCAAGTAGGTAGAAGAGTAAAAAGAGTATTGAGTTCCCTTGAAGGCACATCTTGTTCAACCCTTTGAATCCTTTCCAATTTTAGAAACTACCAAGGGTACAAATTTATTAAAAGTTTCTTTAATGAAAGGGAGCTCAAACTTCTAGAACAAAAAAAAAACCATAGAGTTTGTGAATGGGTGGATGATTTGGACTCATTGCCTATTCCATGGAAAAGAAATCATGATTGAGTCATTGGTACAAAAATTCAAAAATATAAACCAGACATTAGAAAACCAAAAACATAAAGTACAAATCATCATTAGTAACAACCACAACACCACTATGTCTTGTTGGCAATAAAACACTTTTATTAGCAAAAGTTTGAAAATCACACTAAAAAAAAAAACAAAGTAAAGCATATAAGAAAGTGTAAAATATCCAATAAATATTTAAATGTACTAATAATGGTGTAAAAATAAGAAAAATTTTGAAGATAAAAAAGGTGTAAAATAAATAAATTACAAAATCAAAAATGTGGAAAAGAAAAAATAGAAAAATTAAGGAGCCATATGGATGATTACCATGGATGGCCATCTCCCCCACGATTGAGTTGGAAGAAGGAGATCCAAAAAATTAAATGTGATTGTCCATTTATTAAGGTAGTTGTTGCACTGGCTTGCTTTGGCTCAATGAAAAGCTTCACTTGTTGGATGTTTATCAACTACTTTTAATTTGGGCTCTCAAGTTTTTATATGATCATGACCCTAGAAGAAAAGGTTTCATCAATTATGTAAGATCCTTTCCAAAATGTTTGGAATTTTGTTTTCTGAGGTACATGTGTGATATTCTAGTAAAGAACCTTATTTCTTGGTTGAAATTTCATTTTCCATACTCTTCGATCATGTTGTTATTTATTGAATGCCTTGTGCACTTCATTCAAAGATAGGGCCATCAATTATTTTTTTTCTAGCATGTTGAGATTGATCAATCTTTCTTTTTAGACTAAACTTAGGTTAATATTTAGGTCATAGGCTATTGAGAATGTACGAAGCTTGGATTGAACTAGAACTGTTGGAGGTTTTCCATATACTAACTTATAGGGAGAGTAGCTAATAGGGAGTTTCCATGTTGAGTGGTAGGCCCGAAGGGCATTGTTGAGTTTTGTGCTCCAATATCTCCTATATTTGCTTATGGTTCATGTAAAGATCTTTGTGATCTCTTGGTTAGTTACCTCTACTTAACTTTTGGCTTGGGGATGATAGGGTGTTGTTAATTTATGTTCAACCCCTAAGTGTTGCATCAAATTTCTAAAAGTGGCACCTGTAAAATGAGTTCCATTATCAAAAATCAGTACATGTGGCATCCCAAACCTATTTACAACATGTTGTTGTACAAATCTAGTAACAATGGATGATGTACAATCAGTGACAACTACTAATTTTTCCTATTTGGTGCAGTAGTCGAGTACTACAATGATATATGTATTTTTGTTGGACATGGGCATGATAGGACCCATGAAGTCTATGCTCCATATGTCAAGAGATTTTAGTGGTTGAATCCACTATTGAGGATCCTGCATTTATGTGATCATCCCACCATTTATTTGATAGTGCCCACAAGATCAAACAAATCGATGGACATTCCTAAAGATTTTAGGCCAATAGTATCTTGCCATCATGATTTTTATGGTTGTGCATCTCCCTGCATAGTGGCCTCCACAAGGGCCTTTAGAAGCATCTTGGAGAATATGCAATTGATCCACATTAAGGACATACCAATTAACTAGGCTATTGGCACACATCTTGTAAAGGTGTTCATTTATTTATATGAAGTACTTTGCCTAATGAAGAAACTATTGTGTCTTCCTAAATTCTAGCTCTTGTGGAATCTCTTGAGTGAGAAGGTAAGTGAGAATGCCATCATACTATTTTAGTTCAACTGGCACTTGGTCATTTATGGATCCTATAAAGAGAAGTTCATCTAGAAGTTGATCAAAGAGTGGAATCACCTCTTTATTATCCCATCTTAACTAAGAGAGGTGATTAGTGATCACATTATTAGTCCCTTTTTGATCTACCATTGTGAGATTGAATTCTTGTAAGATCACAAGTCACTGTATGATATGGGGGCTCACCGTCAACTTCTTCATTAGAAAGCAAATGGCATTGTGGTTTATGTGCAAAAAGACTTTATAACCAAGCACATAATGACTAAAATTTTTAAGAGCATACACCATTTCCATTAATTCTTTCTCAGTTGTGGTGTAATTTAATTGTGCATCCACAATGCTTTGACTCATGTAGTGGATGTAATATGGACATTTATTCTTGTCCAATTATGTAAGCATAGCTCCCAAGGCATAATTAGATGAATCTATAATTATGTAAAATGGTTTGGACAAGTTTGGTACCCATAGAATTGGAGTTTCTACGAGTTTCTTCTTTAGTAGTTGGAATGCATGTTTACACTCCTTGGTCCAAACCAATGGAACATCTTTCTTTGTACTCTTGACTAATGGATTTGGAATCCTAGAGAAATTCTCTATGAAATGTAGATAGTAGCTAGCGTGTCCAAGAAATGATTTGACATCTTTAATTATCTCTATTTGGTATGTGATTCCTTGGATAATCCTTATCTTTTCTGGGTCTATCTCAATCCTTGTCTAAGTAATTCTATGCCCCAATACTATGCTTTCCTGGATCATTAAATGGTTTTTATGCCAATTAAGCCTAATATTTGTTTTGATGCATATTTTTATAACTTACTAAAGGTAGTCTAGGGCTTGCTCAAATGTTGTCCCATAGGTAGTGAAGCCATCCATAAAGACTTCTACCCCACTACCAATCTACTATTGGAAAATGCTAAGGACTAGGCATTGAAATTTTGCAAGGGCATTGCATAGACCAAACAACTTCTTACAATATGCAAAAGTCCCCTAGGGACTCATGAATTTTTTCTTGGATTGATCTTCTAGTGCAATTTGGATTTGTTATAGCCATTGTAGCAACCGATAATGTTGGCAGTTGGAACACTAAGGGTTTCATAGCCAAACAGCTCATGAGGGCCTACTAGAGGTGGAGACAAGGTGCCCTAAATGGTCTTATCAATCAAACAGGGACTTATGTAATGCAAATGCCAAATGTTGCTAAGTGTCAAGTGGTGTCAATGGGGGTGAGCGTAGTCAAGGGTTTTGGTGCAAAATGAAGGTGACAATGTGTGGATGTGCATAAAAACAAAAAACAAATTCAAGTAAAATGCTAGAAATACAAGTAAAAATGCTAAAAATGCACAGAAAGAGAATGAGAGAGAATAGAAAACTACCCCAATTAGGGTTGAGTGCAGTTAAATTCAAAAGGGGTGAGAAGGTACACAGTGTACAAAAAGTGTAATGGATAGCACAGTCATAGTCTTGGGGGTGTCTAGCCATAAAGAATGACATTTACCATGGTGTCTATACCTGCTAGGTTGGCTATTGTAGTGTGTAGTGGATGACAGTGTCTTGCTATGTGCTATAGTGGTTCATGACTTTGCCTCTCTCTGGTTCATTGGTGTGCCTTTGGTGTTTTATCTACCAAAAATGCCAAAACTACTTAGATTTTCCAACCCATAAAATGTGGATTGTGGGGGTATTTATAAGGTTAGGTCTTGCATGAAATGTAGATTGGTTGCCACATGGTAGTGGGACAATTGGGACTATGTCGCATCTAACTACGCTACGGTAAGTGGTGTTATGCTCTACTCTACTCTAACAGACTTTGTGAGACTACAAGACTGTGACTACGCTACTAACTATATGTTTGTGTGTTGAAAAGATTACAATGTACTTGAAAAAATGTAACTTTAGGGACTACTCTCCAATGCTACGCTATCCACTATCTTGAGTGGGGTTGAGCATAGTTACAATTTGGGGGAAAAAAGGGGTATAACAAAGATGCATTTTTGCTAACTACACTTGATAAAGGTGTGTTGAAGTTGAGCTAAATGCCAGTGTTGCATTGTGGAGGCCTTGGAGGCTATTTTGGCTAACTACACTTGACTACGCTTTGGATTGGGTGAGAGCGTAGTTAGAACACTTAGAAAATTTTGCAAAATGTGACCATCTACTAACTACACTCTCCATGGAAGGTTGACTATGCTCCCAACTAGGGTCGAGCATAGTCTCAGCACTTAAGAAAACTTGTAGAAATTGGCTCCCAATTGACTTCTCTTGACTATGCCCTAGGGTAGTGAAGAGTGTAGTCTTGATACTTAAACAATTTCTACAAAATTGGGTCTTTGATGCTAACTATGCTTGACTATGCTATGGAGAGCGTAGTCTCAACACTTAGAAAAATTTGCAGTGCCTAGCTTGACACTTAGAAAATTTTTCAAAACTAGCATTTGTGTTAACTACAGTCTCTACTAAGTTGAGTACATTTTGGGGCAGTGAAGAGTGTAGTCTCAACACTTAGAAAAGTTTGCAGCTACTTACATCATGATGACACTTAGAAAAAATTGCAAAAAATTAATTTTTTGGAGTTGACTATACTTTCCATTGGGCTAACTATGCTCCATGGTAGTGGAGAGCATAGTCCCAACACTAAGAAAAAATTTTCCTTGTGTTGACACTTAGAAAAATTTACAATTAATAAGCTGTAGCTCAAATTTGGTAGTATTTCATTGGCCCCTCTTTGTTGACATCTGGAGGAGTATCCTAAGAGATGTCAATAAAGAATTGCAAAACACTAAAGGAAGCTTTGCACCAACATTGCTCTTTAGTACCTAATTAGTTGTCACTGCATCATGCTCAAGAGTGCTGTGGATAGTGGTATGCTAGAAGACAAGTGAGAGGCAGAACTAAAAAGCATAGGTGATGTGTCAGGGGTAATAGGGCAGATGAACTGCAAATAGGATGTTAGAATGCAAGGACTTCATAGCTGATGGGAATCATGACACTAGAGTAGCTTGTCTTTGAAAATGTTAACCTCTCATCGAAGTGCTCATGAGAGAATCAATGTGGATTTAGGGCTAGACTAGTTGCAAAATTGCAACACTGCTAGTTGCTTGGGGATGTGCTTTTTTTTTGGTTTACTTGTTTTTCTTTTTTGCTGTAGGGTGAACCTACTTTAGGTTCTACAGATTGCTAAATGCTAACTATAGGGTGCTTTCCATCAAGTGGACTACATGCTAGTGGATGGGATTTTCTTTGGTATTTTTAAAACTACATTGCATTTGTAGGATAGGTTTTTCCTTCTTGGGATGACTTGTGTTACATTTTCCTAGGCTTTGACCAACCAATAGAGGCTCCCCACGAGATAGCTTATGTTACATATACCTTGGGTTCTACGGTTTGCAATACGATATGTGAAGAAGGTGCCATGTGGTGATAGCTTTTGAGCATTAAAGGATTACAATCTTGGCTATGTGGGGAATGAGAGAGTATTGGAAATTGGGAGTAGATGTGGGTAGGATATAATGGGATAGAAAGTAGTGTGCACTCTTAAGCAGCTCAGTTAGTCCAATCATGCACATTTGAGCACTATGGTGACTTGCTGCTGTGATGAGGTGCATCTTTGCATGATGAGCTAGGACTAAATTTTGTAAACACAACTCCAAGAAGACAAGAAAAACACACAATTCAAATAAAATGCTAGGACATGAAAATACTGCAAGTGCTCTAAAGGCTATGCTAGTTGCAAGTGTTCTGAAAAGTAGAGAAATGCTATGGGTGAAAATGTGACAAATGCTTTAAAGGTTGAAGCGATGGAAAGAGTTCAAAAAATTAGCAAAATGATGGGGGGAAATAATTTTGCAAGTGCTCCAAAGGCCAAAGTGATGACAAGAGCTCAAAAAATTAGCAAAATGATGTGGGGCCATAATAATGGAAGTTCTCCAAAGGCCACACCAGTGACAAGATCTCCATTGTGGGACTACAGTCTCTCCACATGTGGTGTAGAAAAGTGGGGTGGGGGAGTTAGAATTATTCTCTCTCACTTTCTTGTAGAATTATGCATGACTAATTACATGACTAATTGTGAACCTAGTTTAAGGTCTTGGTAGACCATGGCTTTTCTAGTTTAAGCTCCATTTTGGGACTACAGTCTCTCCACACATGTGGTGTAGAAAAGTGGGGGTGGGGGAGTTAGAATTCTTCTCTCTCGCTTGCTTGTAGAATTATGCATGACTAATTGTGAACCTAGTTTAAGGTCTTAGTAGACCATGGCTTTTCTAGTTTAAGCTCCTAGCAGACCATGAACCTAGTTTAAAGTCTTGGTAGATCATGGTGCACTATTTTATAGTCCTAGTAGAATGTTGTGTGTCAGTTTAGCATCTTGGTGGATAAGCTATTCCAATTTAACATCATAGTGGACAAATGCTATGCTAGTTTAGCATCATAGTAGACTTGATGTTGTGCCATTTTAACGTCATGATCCAAGGATGAACTATGCCAGTTTAACATCATAGAAAATGAATGCTATGCTAGTTTAACTTCATAGCGGATGTGTGTTTTGCCATGTCATAGTAGACATATTGGGTTTGTTCTAGTTTAACATCATAGTGGATGATCAATGCTAATTTAGTGTCATGGTAGATGAATAGTGTGTGTTGTGTCAATTTAATGTCATAGCAAATGAGTGCTTTGTTATGCTAGTTTAATGTTGTACTAGAAGAATGCTTTGCCAATTTAACATCATAGTGGATGTGTCTTGCTAGTTTAATGTTATAGTGGATGCGTCTTACCAATTTAACGTCATAGTGAATGCATGCTTACCATGTTCCATTGATGTGTAGTGTTTCATGCTAGGTGTAGTATAGCTTTTGATTTGAATGATTCACCAGATTGGAAAACTCATTTCTATCTAGGTCAGAAAGCTTGAATGCACCATTGTCATAGGCCTTAGTGACCAAGAAAGGCCCTTCCCAGTTAGTTGAGAACTTATCCACAGGTTTGCAAATAGCCTTGAGGACTAGGTCCCATCTTTTGATTAGGCATTGGTGCTGGTTGTGATGGTGCTTCTACCGTTGCTTTTCTTGGTACCATTCAATGCAATCAAGAATCTACATGAACTCCTTCTCTATTGAGTCTAGGTTTACGATTCTCAACTCATCATTCTAAGCCTCATTAATAAAGTTTGAGAGGATCACCTAGAGTGATGGAACCTACAATTCAAGTAGCAAGATTACTTCAAATCTATAAACAAGATTGTAAGGCATCTTACTTGTTGCCATTTATGCCCAAAGTGCATAGACTAGTTGCTCATGTCATCATCATTTGTTGTTGCTTAGCATCTTCTTCAAAAGATTAATAAAGACTTTATTAGTGGCCTTTGCTTGGCCATTTTCCTGATGGTAAAAGAAATGTTTAATGTCAAAGAATTCATAAAAGGCTTTAGTTTTGACATTGTTAAACTATGGCCCATTATTTGTGATGATGGTCATGGGTAGGCTAAAACAGGTCACTATGTTATCAAGCACAAATTTGCAAACCTATTGCAATGTTATCTTCCTAAGGGGAATAGCTTTAACCCACTTGGTAAAATACTCGATTGTAGTTATTATGAAGATATGCCCTATAGAGCACATAGAAGTTATGGGTCCAATGATGTCCAAGCCCCAATGTTGGAATGATAATGTGATTTATGTTATGTGTAGTTCAGTCGATGGCATGTGCATTAAGGTGTCATGTTGTTGACACATGTCACATGTTTTGACCTTGGAGATGCAATCACACTACATGTAAGACCAATAATAACCTAGCTATCTAATTTTCATTGCCATTGCCCTAGGTGCTATGTGGCCTCTACACAACCCCTCATGGACTTGCTCAATGATTATTTGTGCTTCAATATCACTTATGTAAGTTAGTAGTATGGCATTGTAGGATCTGCAACATAATGTGTTAACACCTATGATGACATACTATCATGAACATTTATGCACTACATCTTTTTAAGTCATAGTTAAATGTTGTGGAGGCTCACCCTCTAGAAGGTATGCTTTGATGTCATCATACAACTTTCCTACTTGGATTGTGCTTACTGTGGCTATGGATGCAATGTCAATGATTTGCATGATAGGAATAATGCAATCTGCCACCAAGGTGGGAAATACATGGAACATGTTAGGTGCAATGCTAAGGGCTAATGTTGCTAACACATTGGCTATGGCATTGTCATTTTGGAAAATGTGTAGGACATTCAAAGTTGCAAATTATTGAAACAAGTGCTTTACCAAGTCATTGTAAGGTTGTAAATGTTCAGCCTTGTAGGCATAAAAATCTAGCATGTGGTTGATCACTAATTGTGAGTTTCCTCAAATCACTATGTGTTAGATCCCTAGGTTACATGTTACAAGGATGCCTCGGAGAAGACCCTCGTACTCAGCCATGTTGTTAGCACAAGGGAATGCAAAACGGTATGGAAAGGATTAGATCTCCCTAAAGGGAAACATGATAATGGAACTGGTGCTACCTCCTTGGGAGGTTGAAGCTTCATCAAATTGCAAGAGTGTCTCATAGTTTTCGAGCACTTGACTAATGCTACTGACATGCTCATTCTGGAATTCCGAGTATATGGTTGCTTGATCGTTAACTAGAAAAATTGTAAGTTGTGCGGCAAAAAAATGTAGGTTAAACTTTGTGGTTATTAATTTTCATGATGCAATACGACTACTTTCATAGATGTTTGTTGTGATTTCTTAGAGTATGTTGTTTTTGTAGATGATATTGACTTGACTACAAAAAAGGTAATGCCTCCACTTCTTTAGCGAGAAGACCAAGATGAGAAAATGCTTTTCCACATCATTGTATTTCACTTCATGGGCCACTAATGCATGGCTCAAGTAGTAAATCGAGACCTTTACACCATCATCTCAGTTTTGGCAAAGCAAAGAAGTGATGGATGTGTTAGAAGTAGTAAGGTAGATGTAAACTGATTTATCTCCATGCAGAGGGTGAACCATAGGAAGTTGTGGCAGCTCTTACTTAAGTTTGTCAAATGCTCATTGGCATTTAGCTATCCACTCAAAGTGGGCTCCTTTCTTGAGTAGATGTTGTATTGGATATAACTTATCAATTAACCATGTGATAAACCTACGCATGAATTGCAATCTACCTTGTAACCCTCATAGCTTCTTAAGGTTAGTTGGTGGTGCTCAGTTGGTTACAACCTTAACCTTGTTAGGGTCTATGCATATTTCTGCTTTGGATACTATGAAATCAAGCATATGGCCTATTTTGATGTTTGAAAACACACTTCTTAGGGTTTAACCTAAGATTTTTTTTAAGCAATGTTTAAGCACAATGTCTAGATCATTTGCATGATCATGAGCCACTTTGGACTTAACTAGTATGTCATCAACATAGTCATTGAGAAAACTTAGCATGTAATCACTAAAGTTGTATGTCATTACACATCGATACATTGCTCTTATGTTCTTGAGTCCAAAAGGCATCATGGTATAGCAAAACATACCCTAGGGGATCATGAAGGTTATGTTGAGTTGGTGCTCAGGGTTTATCCTAATTTGGTTGTAGTGCGAGAATCCATCCATGAAGGATAATAAGGCATGTCTAGTTGTGGTATCGATTAGTTGATTGATATTATGCAATGGGAAGTTATCTTTTATGGTCACCTTTTTTAGGTCTTGGAAGTCTATGCAAATGCATATACTTTCATTTTTCTTGGGCACAACTATGATGTTAGAGACCTAGTCTACGTAGTCATTAGCATGGAGGAAACTAGCTTTGTAAAGCTTGGTGATTTCATCATAGACTGAGAACACCACCTCAGGTTGAACCTTACACACTTTCTACTTTACTAGCTTAATGTAGGGATCAAGAATGATATTGTGCTAGACTAGCTAAGGGTCTAGGCTTAGCATGTTCTCATATGACCATGCAAATGCCTTGATATTATCATTGAGCACCTTAGCGATGTCTTGGATGTACTGGGACTTTAGAAAGGAGCTCAATTTTAGTGTTTTCACCTTGTCATTAGGTGTAACCACAAGGATCTTAATGAGGGGATACTTTGTAATGTCCCCTACCTCTAAATTGAGAACCTTGACTAGATGGTCGAGCTAGTCTAGTGGTGTTTCTATGAATGCAATGTATTCAGCATAGGTTGTGGGCTCAAGGTCTAGGCAATGTGGATCAAGGCATCACTTGATATTGACATGAGGTCCCATAAGGACCAGAGGTGAGAGGATTTTCTCCTACATAGCCATATTGTATTCCTACAAAATAAACTAGTAAAACATCAAGTGACACCTATCTCAACAAAGTTGATATGCATGAATGAATAAAATGCAATGCAATGAAAATTTGCCTAAATTTGCATAAGGGCTATAAAGAAGGGTAAGCATGTGTGAGCCATTTTTAGGCCTTGGTAGGCCATGTGTGCTAGTTTTAGATCTTAGAAAACTATGCATGGTAGTTTTATGTCTTAGTGAATCGTAGACACGTCAAATGTGCCATTTCGAGGAAGGTTGACTGTGCATTGGAAGTGGAATTTGCTCAAGCATTCATTAGCTGATGAAAAGTTGAAAATTTTATCTAAGTAACTATGCTCTCAACTAAAAGTTGAAGATTTTGGCTAAGTGTGGAAGGTAGTCCTAGGTTGGTGGGTCATTAAATGACTTAAGAGGATATATAGGTGTGTTTTCACTATTGGTAAGTTGTCATTTTGTTGTTGTCAAATGCAACACCTAGAGGATAGTCTTACTATTATTGATTCATGCTACCAGTGGAGAGCATAGTTGGAGCAAGATGATGCATTGGAGTGGACACCTATACCAAGGATTGGAAAACGTGAATGAGGGGAAGTGAGCATTGGGTTGCCTACCTTAGGCACATGTGGAAGAGAGGAGACCATCGATGTCTGCTAGGTACCCCAACTATGATCTTCCCTTTGCTATTTTTATTTGCTTCATTTTTTGCACTTTGAGGGTTTGGGAAGCATAAACATCATTGAAACCTTGCCAATGTGCCCTACCATGGTAGGGGCCACAACCACCATGGTTCATTTATGATCATTGTGGCTGGGGAGGGAGTGCATGGTAGGAAGGATTTTGGCATGATTTGGTTTTTGTGATGCATGTGTGTAGGGGTGAGGTAGGGATTGGGGGTTTGGTGGTGGACAGGGGTTACCAGTGATAGGATAAAGGTGTTTTAGGGTTGTAAATTTTTTTTTGTTTCAGGTTTTTTAGAACAAGGTAGAGGCTAGGTGTGTTGCTAGGGCCACAAGGTGACTACACCCCATGGTGTGGAAGTAAGAATTGTGGGGGTGATTGCACCTCGTAGCACAGTTGAATGGCCATAGAGGCCATGAGGGGCTAAGTGCTAAGGATGCATTTCTACATTTTTTCTTATGAAAATTTTTCTTTTGAAAATTTTCTACTATAGGTAGAGTATAGGTGTGGTGCATGCTGCAAGGGCTATGGGGGCAATTGTGCCCCGTAGCACAGGCGTGTAGCCTCAGGGGCTATGAGGACACCCAATGCTAGGGCACATTTTCTATCCCATTTTTTTTAAAAAAATTTTAAGTAGCAACAATGAGGTATGGCATGGTAGGACATAGGCATAGTGTGTGATGGCATAGTGGGCACAAGGTGCACAAGGTGCGGTGGGTGCGATGGGATGTAGAGGGTGGTGGGATGGCACATGTTGCCATGATATGACATAGTACGTAGAGAGTGTTGGGCTAGTGGCCAAGACTTCACTTCCTACTGCTGCAACTAGGATTACACTCCCCATGCCTTGGAGGTGTAGTTGACACCAAGTGCTTGACAAACAGGTAGTCCTAAAAGTTAGGCTTTTGGGACTATGCTCTGTAGACAGCATGGTCAGGGAGTTAAAAAATTTGTGGTTCCTCCTATCATAGCTAGGATTTATGCTTCCCACACCTTGGAGATGTAGTTGATGCCAAGTTCTTGACAAAATGGTAGCCTGAAAAGTTAGGTTTTTGGACTATGCTCTATAGAGAGCATGGTCAGGGAGTTAGAAAAATTTGCAGTTTCAGACTACACTCTCCATAGGGGTAGTCTAGAGTTAGAAAAAATTTTAAAAATTTTGGACTACGCTCTTCATTGTGGTAGTTTGGAGTTAGAAAAAAATTTCAGGTTTTCAAATTATACTCTCCATTGTGGCCATCCAAAGTTAGAAAAAATTTGCTGAAATTTTGTAAACTGTGCATAATGCTAAACTTATGAAATGTAACAATGCTAATCTTGCAAACTATAACGAAGCTAAACCTATGAAAACATGTTGATGCTAAACCTATGAAACCTATGAAATGAAACACTAATCCTATGCAAAGATGCTATACCCTAGTGAGTATTAGGCATGTCAAATAAGTTGGTTATTGTCCTATACCCATGAGGCCCCCAAGGACATTGCCAAAATTAGGACTTTTTATTAGTCTATGTTATATTATGTTAATTTTACTAACTTATCTTAATGATTTAATGCCAAAATTTGCATCTACATATGTATACTAACACTTGTTTGTTTCTTGGCAGTTGCAGGGTGCTACTGAAGTCTATCTTGATTGTTGTGGAGCTCATGGGCATCCTGTGCTACATGAGTGAGCTTATTCCCAACATGCCTATGCCAGATATGTGAGGGGTGTCTAGGTAGTGTAGTTTCGGCTAGGGTCTCATGAGTTCTTGGAGTACCTACTATAGTAGTTTAGTGTGATCATGTGGTCACACTTAGTGGTGGAAGCTACTAGTGCCATCACTGAGACATTATTGCCCAGGGCCAACCAAGACATTTTGAGGTTCATCTTGGATGAGACTATTGCTAGAGGTGATGGGGTAGATGGTTTGGGCAAAGATCATAGGGGTGCTTGGCATCTATCTAGGATATGACACATGATGGGGTTTGGTTGTTACAACAAGAGCAACACCCTTTTCATTGCACTGCGAGTGCACACCCTATTCTAGAACTTGCCTGGAACTGTCTACTGCATTGGAGGGTAAGTGCTCTTATGGCTTTCTTAATTTGTTTCACTACTAGCTCATGTTGCATTGCTAACAAATCATGCTTAATACTAGGTTTAAAGTTGATGAGGAGGACCTTCATGATGAGGCAGATGCTATAGTCTAGACCTACACCATCCTAGAGGTGTTCTTTTCTAGCTCAAATGTTTGGGAAACTATGCTTAAGCAAGTGGGATCTAATATGGAGGTCTACCCCACCCAATATTTGAAGGCATCTGAGTGGTGTAAGATCCATGGTTATTTGGATGAGGAGCAGGCCACCAGTGTGATTAACATCGAGGAGATGCTTGTAGTGCCACCCCCATGTTGCACCCCATTTATGCCATGTATGCATGTAAGCTTTAGCTCATGTGCTTGCTTATGTAGGTTTTTTAGTTTTCCTTTGCATGATACTAACATTATTTTTCCTTTATTGCAATGACAGTTACCTTTGGTGAGATGACCATGATCACCATAGGCTACATAGAGGTTACTCTCATCATGAAGTATGGTAATGTGGAGGATGCACAACATTGCCTTGGATGCATTGATAGCTATACTCATGCATGAAGGGTTGATGGACCTATTTTTAGCCCTTATTATGAGTATTTTTTGTGGCCAAAATGGTCATCATCATTAACTCCTTTAGCAGCAATGCTAGGAAATTTGTCATCCAAGTGCATGGTGTGACAGTAGTGCTTGAGCTCATTAAGGACTTCTTTGTCGACCTCTTTGGTCTCCCCACTGATGGCTTGATGATCATTAATAGGGCTAGTAGGGAGGTGGATGATAAAGGGGAGATCAAGGAGTGGTTGGAGGCCACTCGATCTCACAAGGGCATACTAATCAAGGATGTGCTTATGCCTAAGGTGCGGAAGCTCTACACTCTTTTCCACGCTCATGCCTTTCCAAAGTTGCTCTTCCAAGGAAAAATCCTTAGGGTGGAGTAGACATGGATGATGAAAGAGGTGCTATTGGAGGAGGGACCATCTTACATGTGAAGATCACCAGGGTACGATTTAACATTCAAGAGAGGTCCCACATCCACTTCGCATTCTTCGTAGGATACTTTTGAAGGTTTGTGGAGCTCTTGGTCATGTGTGATGGTGGGCATTAGATGGTGTAAGACTACAAGAAGCTATCAAAATAATGGATCAAGGACTTTTTTACAACTATGTGAGCATAGGACCTTCCCCAGAGAAGATCGATGAGTCATTATCCGTAACGACTAAAGATCTCATGGGGTAGTCACACTACTTGTAGGATAGTGTAGGCAAGGATCCTCTAGTTAGTAGTAGGGACATGAATAAGGTAAACCACTACATTGTAGAGATGGTGGGACCATCTAAGGTAAAGATTAAGAAGCCTCATCTTACGGAGGAGGTTGTCCTTAAGGTTAGGAGGCTAAGTAGTAAGAAGATTTGTATCAAGATTCAAAGCTTCCACACGAAGGTTGTAGGTTAGTATGCACAACTTATTAGATGCTATATGTAAGTGTTGATTGAAGAGACTAGAGAGAGGATTCCAAAGAAGTGGTTGAGAGTAGTAGAAGAAGAACCTCCTCAAGCTGAGGGGGGTGGAGGGGGTGAGAGCTCATGGGGATGAGTTACTCAAGGTAGTAGATACCCTTTGATAGTTGGAGGAAGAGGGGTTGCTTCACCCCAATGGGGATGAGTTTGATTAGTTATTTGATGGTGTATAGCTAGGTGAGACCCCTGCACTCATGCTTGAGGTCTTGCTAGGTAACTATCTTATGTATTGTCATTTGTCATTACTTGCTTACTCTAACATCTTTAGCTATCCAGTTATTGCTAATTGCATTATTGTGTTATAGCATCAAATTTTCCTACCAGTGGTTCCATGTCTACCTACCACATGGAGCCATGGGTAAACATGCCCAATAAATTCACCTTCATGAAAGGTATTGTTGAGAACATTGTGGACCACCTATAGTAGGTAGATCCCAAGCTTGGTATGTGCAATGTTGCTTTGCTTTGTGTTGCTCTATTGCTTGCATACTTAGCTTTTGGCTATGATTGATCACTTTTTTCATGCCTACAGGTCCTAAGCTTCGATGAGATTTGAGCAAGGTGGCCAAGGTGTATGCCCTTCCTAACCTTCTTTCTAAGGTTGATTAGGTGTCTTGTCACATGTATGAGGCATCAAATAAGTATGTTCTTTCTTGTGCAAAGGCATTGTGGGTTTGTAGGTAGTCAAATGAGCACATGTGGAAACATGTGCATGAGCTGTAGAAGAGAGTGGTCAACCAAGATATGAAGATTGGAGATCTTCAGTTGAGATATGATTTCTTGGTAGCTAGAGCTTAGGGAGACAACACATGGTGCACCTCTGAGATAGAGTACACCTTGTACTAGATAACACTCAAAGGTAAACATGAGGCCACATGAGAATTGATTGAGGAGTGGTTGTAGATGGACTTTCTTGCTTAGAAAAATCAAGATTGGAAAAATTATAGCACTAAGGTGTACCATTGGGGGTAGACTCTAAAGAACCATAAACACCAATATAAGCATGAGTGTGATGTGTACCTACGATGGTACAAAGAGGATTCTACTGAACGTCATCAGCTTGAGATGTTTGCATGGCACATAGTGGTGAGTGGCTCTCCTGAGAGGTAGATTGTCACCCCTTCAAGAGAGGCTTCTTCTAATACTTTCTTGATGGAGCCATCCACATGGACCTCCATGGATAAAGGAAAGACCCTTATGAGGATTGACTTTGCCTAGGAGGAGCGGATGCAACTTTCTGAGGTTGAGATTCTCTGATGCTTCGAGGTTGGCCTTGAAAAGTTACATCTAGATGACACCAATGTGGGACCTCTCATTTTAGTTGTTAATTTTTAAATGCTTTTTCATGTTTTAGATTAGCTTGTGGATTACATGTTTGCTTACTAACTGGTCATTTTTTGGTGGTTGTGGAAGCAGGTACTAGGAGATGTTGTGAGCCAAAGTGATGTGGTGGGAGGGAGAGGAGCCTCCACCTCCACCTATTACTACTGGTTGAGCATGACTTGATGTAGCCCTATTTCTAGGAGTTTTTGCTATTCTTGATATATTTTGCTGCTCATGCTATGTACTGCTATTCATATGATATTTAATGCATGTATTTGCTACATGTGCTGTGTAATGTGTAAACTTATTTACATTTATTTGCTATGTGCTTGCTATGGTCATCATGTGATGAGTTAATATGCCAAATATGCTAAGTTAAGTCTATGTGATGATGGTGTAACTAGGCCATTGTGGGCCCCATGCTAGTTTAGGTCCATAGTGGGATGGCTAATGCTAGTTTAATGTCATTTCAGGCTATGATGATAGTTTAATACCATTTCAGACAACAATGATAGTTTTAGGCCATTTTGGGCTATGTATACTGCTAGTTTAGGGCCATTTTGGGCCATAGTGAAAGGATTAATGGTGGTAGTTGAAGGCCATTTCGAGTCACATGGTGCCATTTTAAGGCCATGGTAGGCTATGCATTGCTAGTTTAGGGCCATGGTGGGCCACCTATTTTTGTAATTTTAGTTTTATGATTTTTATGCATTTTTTCTGTTTTTATGCATGAAGGAAAATACATTAAAGTAACAATGGCAGAAATGTAACCTAAGCTATCAAATGCACAGACAATGCAGATGGTAAGCTAAGCAATTAAACTAAATGCAAAATATATGATGTGACATAAATGGGGAGAAAGATGTAGGGTGTGAGGATAGTGGGTAGGTTCCTAATGTACTTTTGGACTAAGGGGGCACCTTAGTCATAGAGTTGTTCCTAACCTGGTGTGGGTTAGGGGGCATGTAGGGCATAGAGGGCACTATTCGGTAGTCTCCCTCTCCTTCACTTGCTATGTTGAAGGGAAATTCTACCCACAGGCTATCCTTTGCAAGTCACTAGCCTCTTTTGTTCTTTTAGGTGGGTGTGCCTCACATGCTTTGTCTTTGTCCTTTGTTGTAGATGCGTCATTAGGAAACTTTGCCTTTAATCCTTGCTCTATGTCTATGTTGTTAATGGCTAGAGGGGTTGAATTGTCACCATGGATAATAACGTCACCACCTTCATATGGAAGGTGGATTTCTTGGTGGATGGGAGAGGAGACAGCTTGTAATTGGGCCAACCAAGGCCTACCTAGTATTAGGTTGAATCTTGGCATCTCCTCTATAACTATGAATTTTGCGATGGTGGGAAATTTCTTTCCTACCATGAAAGCTATTTTCATGGTGCCCCTAATAGTGATGCATGACCTGCTGAAGGACTTTAGGCACGTGGTTTTTGTTGGTTTGATTTGGTCCATGAGGCCTAGTTTGTTAATGATAGTGTACGGGATAACATTCGTTGTTGCCCTATTGTCAACATGCACCCTCCAAATTTTGCATTCCCCAATGCATATGGTGATGAACATTGGGGTTATTATAACCTGATCCTTCTCAAGGTTGACCTTGATTACCTCATCATGAAATGCAAGGGGTGTTGAGCTTAATTCCCATGGTGTAGGAGGCAACATCATAGCATGGATGGAATGCTCATCTACTGGGATGTCCTCCATGATAGGAATGGAGGTGAACATCTAGACTAGTGCTTCATAGTCGGTAGATGAGGTCATAATCAATTCATATAGGCTTAGCATCATGTTCTTCTACTTTAATTCTTGGTTGACCTAGGCTAATGCATTTAGGAAGTCCTTTCCATTGTCTACCGTTTTGTTGGCCTTAACCTCCTCCATACATCCTAAGAGATAGATCTCTCATTGAGGAGATTTGGGCTTATTTTTTTTGGCCTATTTGAGGGCCTCAGTATCTAGTTGCAACTTGCTAGTTGGCCATTTCAGTTTCTTCAACCATAGGAACTATGGATAGGGGTACCATCTTTGGTGGACCAAGTGCCTTTTGCTCCTAATGTTTTCTAATCATCCTATCAACTCATTAGGTCTCCTAGGTTTCCACCTAGATGATGTGTTGGTGTTGCTCGCAGGATTGGCTCTTGGACGTGATGAGACTAATGTGTTACCCACTATTGAACTTCAAGTAGGTGAGGGGTTAGCATGTTATGGTATCCTAACAACAAAGGGTGGCTAAACTATTGCTACCATGACATGTTATGGAACCTTGACCATGAAGGGTGTTGTGGGTGCCTGAGGTGGCACTCTAATGATGAAAGGGATCTTCAAACTCATAGATGCCAAGGGACCCCCTACATTGCTAGAGAATACATGGACCACAAATGGTTGCTGCATTGACTCTGGGTTGTCATCAACACTGATGGCATTAATGATGTACCCTGCATCATCTACATTTAGAGAATCCTTTTACACCCTCATAGATTGATTTTGAGGTGTGATTGGGTTGGTAGCATCAAGCACCAACTTGCCTCTATCAATCATTCATTGTGGGTCATCCTATAGATCCATGCAAAAATCAATGTTGTTCCAAGACAACTGGTGGTAGTGGTAAAACCTATCTAGCCTAAAGTGTTATTGCACTAGGGGCTTATTCAGGGCTTCCAAGGTAGGGTTCCTTAAGAGCTTTCAATATCTATCATGGTTTTTGTGTGTATCCTTAAACATCTACTTGTACTGGATATGTCCAACCTTCAATAGTTGGTCTAGAAATTCCAAAGGTTTAAGGGGTAGTAGGGCATACTTCAAGCAATCCTTGTGCTTAATGTTGGGCCTTGGTGTGGCTTGGGCTATGGTTATCAATGATTTAGGCTAGTTGCTATGCTACAGCTTGTAGCTATGTTGTTGGTTGAGGCCTTGTGTGGCCTAGTTGTTGGCCTTAGGTTAGTTGTTTTGGCCTCTTTGGCCATAGTTGCCATGATTGTAGTTTGCTTGCCCTTGCCCTTGTCCTTCTTTACATATAATATTTTATAGGCCATGTAGTCTGGGTCCTTGCTTGCTTCCACTATGTCCTATATACTTTTTGTCTAGGTAGAGTCTTGGATCAGGGATTGTGAGCCCAAGTAGTATAGTTTTGACTTGATGAAGTTGTTAACTACATCCTTGAAGATGGCCAGAAGGTTTGCCTCTGCTATGGGCTCCTAAATTTCATTCAATGAGACATTCCAGTGTTGAATAAATTTTTGCACAGGCTCTAGATGGCCTTGCTTAATTTGCATGAGTTGCTCAAGGGTGGTTTCAAGCATGTAATGAACTAACTTACTAGATCCTCCAAAGAGGAGATAGACATCCTAGATAATGCTCGGTACTAGTCTAGTACCTTACGAGTGAGAGACATGGTGAAAACATGTATGATGACATGTAGCCATGCTTGTGGTAGTAGGCACTTAGACCTGAATGTCACAAGATGGGCATTGGGATCCCCTTCACTATTGTACTTGGTGAAGTGGGGTGGTAGGATCCAAGTTAGCAGAGTTAGTGGTGGAACAACAAGACTTATGGGATCATCCTGATAGAAGTCCACCATGTGAACTATTTCAGAGGAGGTGGTCTTGAGCTACTTCACCTCTTCCATTAAGGTTTGGATTAGTTGGAATGCGTGATCCAAGCCTTGGGATGCAGTAATGGGCTATGCCAATTATGCTACTCATTGTGCTAGTTGTGTGGTCCATGACCTAGTTGGAGGCTATGGGACCACTTGAGGTGCTTGCTATCTTGACTATGCTACGGGTAGAGTGACTAAAGTAGGCCAGTTGTGCATGGTCTAAAATGCTATTAAGGATGCCAACAAAATAGGTAGGATGTAGGATGCCTAAGTTATTTGAGGTTGGGAGATATGTGCTATGTGAACGTAAGGCTGAGTGGGCATAATTGCTACTGGTAGGAATGGATGGACAAGTTGTGACACTAGAAAAAAGGGTAGGTTAACACACAAAAGTGCATTTTGGCATGTAGGCTACATTTGGTGCATTGCTATGATAGGCGTTGACCTAGAAGGTGACACTGGGGCTATAACTATCTCAAGGAAGATAGGTGGACGGGATTGTGGGAGGACCAAATTGGGGGTTCTCCATGGGAAGGAGGTATGGAAGGAGTCCTCATGTTTAGAACGAGCTTTGAACTCATCTTTTTGTTCTTACAGGGATTCCTAATAGTCCATTCCTACTTCACACTCACTTGCTTGGATGAGATGGGCTAGGATCCATTGGTAGAGTTTGGTAAGTGGGATAAAGTCAATAGAGGAGGGAACATACTCTTGTCAATTTCAGTGGATGAGCTCATAAACTTGATTTGCTTCCATATCGAAGCATTCTATGAACAAGACCACTTGGAGCTTCACTTAGATGAAGTTATTTTGTTCATTATTTAGTGTAGTGTACTCAAGGTCTTGGCCATGCAACTTAAGGGATTGCCTTGGTTCTACCATGGGTGGTCAATCCTAGTTTCTTGTTGGATGGGTAGGATAGAAAGTGTGCTTGGAACATAAGTTGAAGGTTGTTCAAAATTTATGCTGCTAACTGAAAGTTGTGAAAAAAATGGCAAGTCTAGAAATTGCAAGAAAATGCTAAGTTTGAAAACTACAGAAAAATAGCTAACTCTATAGAAAATGGCTAAGTCTAAAGATTGCAAAAAAATGGCTAATTTTGGAGACTACACTCTCTATGCTGAGAGCTAACTACACTCTCTACTAAGAGTCTAGAATTTAGCTAAGTGTAGAAGTGGATGCTTTGGGGTTGCTACGCAGGGTTGCACAGGAACCAATGACAGGGTCCAATCTACACCAACTAGTTGGTAGATAATGCCTACATTGGCCCAAGATCTAGCTATTGCCAAATGTGGTAGGTTCATAGGGGTGTTGGGTCTACACTAGCTTAAACTTAGCAATGATGACGTAGAGAGAACATGAGAAAACCACCAATGGAGTCTAAAAGACGGAAATGGATTGGCCTAGCTTATAGCACTAGAATACTATAGCGATCAAAAACATCAATACCTATAACATCAAGGGGTTTTTGGGTGCATAGCTTAACCCTACATCCACATTAGGGCCTACTAGAGGTGGAGATGAGACGCCTTGAATGATCTTGTCAATTAAATAAGGACTTACGTAATGCAAACTCCAAATGATGCTAAGTGTTGAGTGGTGCTTGTGGTGTCAACAAAGGTGAGTGTACTTAAGGGTTTCAGTGCAAAATGAAGGTATCAATGCATGGATATGTGTAAAAATATTAGAAAATTCAAGTAGAATGCTAAAAATGCAAGTAAAAATGTTGAAAATGCATAGAAAAAGAACAAGAGAGAATGGAACACCACCCCAATTAAGGTTGAGCATATTTAACTTTAGAAGGGATGAGAAGGTATGTGGTGTACAATAAGCATAGTGGATAGCATAGTCATAGTCCCAGGGATGTTTGGCCACAAAAATTGACATTCTATTATGGTGTCTATGCCTACTAGGTTGCCTACTGTAGTGTGTAGTGGACTACGGTGTGCTACCGTGGTTCATGACTTTTCTTCTCTCTAGTTCGTTGGTGTGCCTTTGATGTTTTCTCTGCCCAAAATGCCAAAAATGCTCACATTTTCCATTCCCAAAAATGTAGATGGTAGGGGTATTTATAGGGTTATGTCTTGTATGAAATGCAGATTGGTTGCCATGTGGTAGTGGGATGGTTGGGAATATGTTGCACCCAACTTCGCTCCCCATTGAGGTAAGCGGTGTTATGCTCTACCTTGCTTTGAAGGACTTTATGAGACTATGAATACATTGAAAACTACATGTTAATGTGCTAGAAAGACCACAATGTACCTAAAAAATGCAACTTTGGAGACTACACTTTGAGACTATACTGTCCATTGTCTTAAGTAGGGTCAAGCGTAGTTACAATTTGGGGCCAAAAAGGGGTACAACAAAGATGCATTTTTGTTAGCTACACTTGCTAGAGGTATGTTGGAGTTGAGTTGAATGCTAGTGCTATGTTCTAGAGGCTTTTGAAGGTTGTTTTAGCTGACTATTCTCAACTATGCTCTAGATTGGGGGAGAGCATAGTCATAACACTTGGAAAATTTTTCAAAATGTGATCATGTGCTATCTACTCTCCATGGGAGGTTGACTATGCTCCTAATTAGGGTTAAGCATAGTTTCAAAAAAACTTTTAGAAACTAGCTCCTAGTTCACTACGCTCTAAGGTAGTGGAGAGCATAGTCTCAACACTTAGAAAATTTCCACAAAACTGGGTCTTCTATGCTAACTGCACTTGACTATGCTCCAGGGCAGTGGAGAGAGTAGTCTCAACAGTTAGAAAAATATTTAGTGGGTAGCTTGACACTTAGAAAATTTTGCAAAACTGGCATTCGTGTTGACTACACTCTCTATTGAGGTGACTATGCTTTGGGGCAGTGGAGAGCATAGTCTCAACACTTAGAAAAATTTGCAGCTTCTTGCTTTATGATGACACTTAGAAAAAATTGAAAAAAATTAATTTTTTGGAGTTGACTATGCTTTGGGGTTGTGGAGAACATAGTCCCAACACTTAGAAAAAATCTACCTCAGGTTGACACTTAGACAAATTTGCAATCAAGAAGCTATAGCCAAAATTTGGTGGTGTTTCAAACACAATAATCATCTAAGAAGCTATAATAGTAATTCCTAGAGATGATGTCCAACACTTAATCCATAAATGATAATGAAAAATGTTCTTTAAATTTTTCCATGTTCAACAACTTGAAGTTGATGTAAACTGGCCATCTTTCTTTGGCATAATTACGAGTGGGCTAACCCACTCACTATCCTTAATCAAATAGATGATCCCCTACCTTGAGGAGTTGTTCTATTTCATTCTTAATTATTTGCTTCAATTTGGGGTTTAGCTGCCTTTGTGGTTGCCTTCTTGGCTTCATGGCTAGGTCAGTGTAGATGCGATGCTGGCATATCCTTGGATTGATTCCTGTATGTTTGGAATATCACCAAGCAAAGGCTGTTGGTCGCTCATTGACAACGTGCAATAGCTTGTCTTTTTACTTTAGAGTAAGATTTGCAATGATTATGATCAACTTACCATTATTTAAAAATGTATACTCCAAGTTGACTGGTAGAGTTTTTAACTCTAGGGGCTCTTTCTTGAAATTATTAGGGATTTCCAACTCTCCCCAATAGGTATCATCATCTTTATCATCAGAGAGTTAGTGATGAACTTGCTCAAGTTCATCCATGCTTTTGAAAAAGGCACATGTTAGGCTCTTAGTAGGTTCCAAGCCTAGTGTGCTATTATTAGATTTAGCTGTTAGCCATTGGGCACCCTCCTATTTTGTGTGTTCTGTATATAGGTACCTTTGAATATCTATTTCATGTGCATACTGATTGCATGCTTTAATGAATGTACTTTTGATGGACCACATTTTCTACATGCAATTTCATCCATTATCACTATACACAATACATGAAACATGCTTCTTCTCTAAACATTCAAATTCATTTTCCTTGGAGATTTCCAAGGAGAGGTCCCTTATGCCCATATGTGCATCTATTGTGGTTAACCAAGCCCTTTCCATAATGATGGGGAAGTCACCTTTACAATTTTTCACCTTCATCATCAAAAAATTGGTAAGATAGGACCTACCACAAATGGTGGTCATAATGTCCTCCACTAATTCCAAAGGGATAGTGATTGATTGATTTGCCAATTCTAAATGGATGTCACTCTTCTTGAGAGGTAGTAGGTTCTAGGACTTGTACATGTCATGGGAGATGAGATTGACACTGAAACTAGAATCAAGAAGAGCCTTACATGACTCATGTCTAGCAATCCACAAGTAAATAATAGGACTTCATAGATCAGATCTTTTTGTGGGAAGATTGCTAGCCTTGATCCAAATGGAAACAACATGAGTTAGCATTACAATGCATATTTGACATGGCACTTGGTTTGAAGGGTACTTGAATGTATTTGATATAGAGGATGAGGGTGTTGAAGATACAGGGTAACCAACCACATTAGTTTATGAGGGTTTGGGAGGATTGTTTGATTAGAAAAAGGATTGTTTCCTAGATCGATTATCTTAACCACTTAGTTGGAAAGCCAGTTGTGAATGTATAGTCATCGTAGCATTTCATTGCTGCCGCTATGAAGGAATTTTTCCCTGCATGGACAAAACATGAGGTAATTGGATTAAGGGTAGAGGGATGTGTACAGACGAATGTGAAGGATGTTATGAATATGAGTTCTCTCCTTGAGTAGATGGTGAATGAGTTCAATTATACTTTAGAGTGTAACCGTGATTTTGAAATGAGGCATGATTAGCAGAACTCGTTGGATAGATGGGTTGCTGAACATAGTATCCATATGAATCTAGTTGCCTGTAAGGATACTACTACCTGGGTGGACTGTCACCTAGGTAGTAAGCTTATTGTTGTTGGTGGAACTTCTTGGATTACCTTAAGGATAAGGTGATCATCTAGGTGCTTTCCTTTGTGCTAATCAAGGATTCAATGCATACATTCCAGACTCTTGTAAGTGTGACACCATAGGGAAACATCCCTTAGGATGTTCATATTAAAAAATGTTATAACCAATGTCATTATTAGAGTTTATCTCCACAACCTCTTCTACTGTAGTAGCCTTGTCCTTACCTCTTTGGTAGGCATGTTCAGCTTCTTTCCACCTCTTACAGTTACAATCACTATTTTTCTCTTTGTATTCTTTAGCAATCTTCATAGAAATTTGAAATTTTTTATCCAATTGTACCATAATTTATCAACCTTTGCCAAAATATCAAAAAAATATTTTTTCATGAGAAATATTTTTTGATTTACCACTTCATCGAGTGGTGACTCCTCCTTGTCATAGAATTGGACCTTCCATTTCCTGATGGGAGGGTTCCTATTATATTCTTCTACACTTTCCTCTTTTTTGAAACTCAGCTTTTTCTTTTACCATGTACTCTATTAGCCTTTATACCTGATGAGCTCTTAGTTCAAACAATCTCCCTTGGGAATAAATACCAAGAGTTCTTCTAGTTTCTACTTTGAGCCCATCTATGATGTGGTAGAGTTGCTCCCTCTAAGAATAACCATGGCTAGGGCATTGATGTAAGAGAGAATAGTATCTACCCATGGCGACATTCAAGGGTTCATATGTTCCCTATTTCTAGCCTTGGATTTGCCTTCTCAGATTGGACACTTTTAGGTATGTCTAGTATTTATCATTAAATAGCTCTAGCATGGTATTCCATCTACTGATAGATTCCAAATCTAAAGATTGGTACCAACTTTCAGCTTCCTTGATAAGTGTCCTATGGAAGAGTTTTAGTTTTTGTCAATCATTTTCAATGTTCTGTAAGGCATAGGCATCATGGAAATCTTGTAAATGTGTTTGCAAATCAGAGTTATATATCCCCCCTCAAATCTTGGGATATTATTCATGTCTAAGTGCTTGATTCAACTATCCTTCACATGCCTAGTTAGGATCTTAACTACCTCTACAATGTTGAGCATGATTTGAGTTGCTAACATAGGCTCATCATCATTATGATTTTGTTGTTGTCAATGATGTCCTCTCTTACCCCTTTGATTATTGTGGGAATGAAGATTAGTATTATTGCCTCTATGCTCACCTCCATCATGATTGTTCCTTCTACAACATCTTTTAGAATTATTAGAGGAAGAATTAGACACAAATGAAGAGGGGGAAGAGGGGGGAGGACTACCTTTACCATGAAATATATCAATTTTCCCTTGGCTATCATGGCCACATTCATCAAATTTCCTATCATTTTGATGCTTGTTTGATCCTTTGTTTTGGTTACCATCTTTCCTTAAACCTAAATTGTGGGTTGTAGACTGTAGATTCAAGGTCACACCCTCATCACTGATAACAAAGGGTAGAGAATCTTCATGCTAAGAGCCCTCAAAGGTAGGGTTCTTGTTGTCATCTTGGTTTGGTAGGAATAAGAGATTAGTGAACCATTTCCCCTTAGCATCCTCATGATGCCTCTCTTGATGTTTATCTCACCTACATTATGTTTCAGTGGGATGGTAGTCATAGTCTTGCACAACATATTCTTCTTGAAGATTGTGAATGCATAACTTAAGAGTTTGAAGCAACATCATAAGCATAGATCAATTGAGGGGCATTACATTGTTGCCCTCAATATCATGCCATTGTAGTTGCTCATTCTAATGTAGGATGAAGGTGAAGTCTGGAACATGCTCATTTGGATGAGTATATATCACTTTGTACTCTTATGTGACTAGTAGTTTTGAATCATTTTTCATGTGAAAAGAAGAAATTTTGGAAAAAATAAAATATCAATGTACTCTTGTAGTTATGTTATTTGGGAATGATGTTGACCTTGGGGTTCATCCAATGATATTACCAATATCCACTAAACCTAGATAGTGCACGTTTCAATAAATAGAGTCCTTAGCAATGGTGCTAATGATAAGGTGCAACCATATGAATCACAAAGTGTTCATGCGTGATCTAGTTGAATTCCATGGACTCTCTAGTTTCCGATGCACTAGTCTTCTTGGAAGTGAATCTTGCCCTAAGGTTGTTCGTTGTCTTCCCAATTACACTTGTGAAGTACAAAGGTATGGTTAAGTGCAATAAAGGCATATGATTTTTATCATTTTATATTTTATGGTTTGAAAGCTTGAAGAAAGGGATGAAGTAATTTAATGACCAATTTAATTTAACTAGCTAATTGGTCTCTAGCTAGTCCTAACATAAGCATCTGGTCCCACTTTCTGTACATGTCCTAAACCCATGTATCCACTACTAGGTTACCAAGTGCTATGCTACTAGGTGCACTAAGCAATAATGCTGTCGGGACACTCGAAGTGGTCATGCTTATGTCCTTAATCTATTTAGCTTAATTGATTAAAGTCTAATTTTTCTTAATTAATTAAATATTTAATAAAAATAATGAATACATAAATAAAACATTTAAGCTATCAAAAATGCTGCAAGTTTTATCAAGAAGCTTATCTTTAGTGACGTACACCCTGGTATGGTTCAGGTACAATAGTGCTGAAATAAAGATTCATACACTCAATGACTCTTGCTGCAGGCACTTGGGAAAAACATTCTAACTTTCAAATAGAAAAGCTACAAGTGCTCTGCTACTACTATGAATCTAGTTCCCATAAACATGGTTGGGAGCTCATATTTATAGTTTTTCCTCTAGGGCTATGTTGATGAGGCCCTATCAACATAGCAAATGCTACATCAACATAGCCCCATTGAAGGTGCAACACCACATAAATAGGGCCCCATCGATGGGGGCCCATCAACAAGGCCACATTAATAGGGGTCCATTGATGCAACACATTGACACTCATCAATATCAATCATAAAAAACTACTTATCATTATGAGTGTAAGAGGAAAAACCTAAGGAGAAATCTTAAAAGAGTAGGAGATATGATAGACTTAAGAAATTGAAGTATGAACTTTCCTCAAATTTCAAGGATGAGAATATTTATGAGGATGCCACTTCTAGTGATGACTCCTTTGATCATGGTTCTAATGAAAATGTGGATCATTATTTAAGAATAAACTATATTAATGATATCAATATAGAAGGCTTAAGTGCTTTTGACTTGAATGAAATTAATAATTTTCTGGTAGATTTTAATGATTAGTTTAGTTCTAGCATGGACATGAAAGATGATGAATAACAAGAAGATAAAGATGATATAAGACATTAGAAAATGCTTCAAGAGACTACTAGATTGTCCATAAATGCTCTTAAAGGCCAAGTTTAAGATAAAAATAAAAGGAATGCTATTGTAATAGATTTATGTCTTAAATTTGAATATAATTTTGGTCAAAAGGAAAGTGGTGCTACTATAAAAAACATGAAAATAACAAGAAGGGTTTAACTATGCAATGAAAGAAGGTTCCATGCCAAGAGAAACCTAAAACTATGACTACAGGCTCAGGAAAAGTTGGTTGGAAGTTTGTCAAGGTTACAATAATGGTCACAATCTTGTCATGAAAGGATTGAGAGTTGTAGTTAACCTTCTACCTGTGAAATAGAGGGCTACAGGTAGAGTGGTGGACTAGCACATAGGTTGTGCTATGGTGGAACATATAGAGAACAAGATTGATTTTAAGATTTAAGATTTGATTTACAAGTTTAAAATATTAGATTTGGAAGAAACATACATGCAACTTAAGTTTAAGTCTTAGATGGTACTTTTCTACATAAACCCTTTAGAAACATATATCAAACTTCATGGAAATGACTTAGAAAATGACAAATAATTTTAGAAACTTTAACTATTTCTAGAACTAAAGCTAAATAACTTAATTCTTGCTCTAAGAACATCTAGATAGTGCTCACAACATTAAACGTATGAAAAGAAGAATAAGCGTTTAACATTAAACATACATGAAGCATGCAAGATTAACTCAAAGTGAGATAGGAAATAGAAAGGAGATAAATGGGGGATTGAATCCCAACACTTGAAAGGAAACTGACAAAAATGATATGATAAATTCCTCCAACCTTCAAACACTTTAAATCCTTTAATGCATTAAAACTTCAAACATTTAAAACTTTACATGAACATGAAATTTCATGTAAACTATAAAAGAAACTTGTGAGAAACTAAAATTTAGAGAACATTCATAAGAGGATTATGTAAGAATATAGAAATATAGGTAAATTCATCCATGAAAAAGCATGAAAAAAGAAAACATGATGTAGGATTTACTTGTCAAGATGAGAGAACCATGCTTATAATAATGCAAGAAGAGAAGAGAGGGATGAAGCTAAAAGATATTTAAAGAAGCACATAAAAACTTACAGAAACACTTGAACAAAGAAAAGGTAGAACTTCGGTGTTTACTTAAACTTGCTTGACATCTTATAATGAGAGGTTTTTACCTCTATTTATACTTTTATATAGATCATCTTGGCTCTTTTATCATGAATCTTACATGATGACTTTTGTTTCTTTTTTTTTCTTTTTTGAACATTAGTTATCAACCTAATCTTCCTATGATCCAATCTCAAAACAAACAATACTTATAGCTCCCAATAGATTAAATAAACCACAACTTTATGAAAATTTGTGGTATTACATCATGAATCAACCATGACTCATGATATTGACAAGACCATAGAGGAGGTAAAAGGTAGAAACATGACACATTTTATGTTAACCACAACCACACCATGACTCATGGTTAATATTCTATAAGTGCTCCATGACACATGGTCCTTATCCTTAGCTTTGGGACACAACATGACTTGAGAATGACTTGTGGTTACCTACCATAAGCTCATCACAACTTGTAGTTTGTAATATCACAAGTTACCCTTCACTTGTGGTTTTAATTATGGTTGATTTTAAAAGTGAATTTTTGGATGTGATCAATAGTTTCAAAAAATGAAATGGAACCTTATTCTATTGACACCTATAATAGTTTTAAGTAAAGAGTGAGCTTAAACATATGACTTTGTAGTTAATTTTTAGAAGGAAGTCATTGATTCTATGGAAGCAAGCCTTTGGTACTTTCTTGAGCCCTAGAGAGCGTTGTGAAGCTTGCACATATTTTCTTCTTGGTCTAGAATTTCAAATCCTTCATATTAGAGTATGAAGAATTTGTTTTTAAGAAAAAAATTGAGAAATATTGAGTTTAGATCCATTTGATACATTTTTACCTTGAGATGACTAGTAATGGAGATCATGAGCTAGATGGTTTTAAACCTTGCAACTGGGGCAAAAATTTCTTCATAGTCTATGTACTTATTTTTCTTGAAGTCCCTTGCTACCAATCTAACCTTGTGTGCAAACATAGTACCATGTTTATCAATTTTTTTGAACACTTGGTATTAATTACCTTCTTTTCCTTTGGTTTGTCTACTAAGGATCATATTTTGTTCTTTATTATGAAGTCATACTTCTTTTGCATAGAATCCTTCCATATTTTAGTTTTTAGGGATTTCTTTATACTTGATGGCTCATTTATTAGGGTTGAACATGAAACATTAGAGTTAGCTTAACTATTTTGAAACCTTAAAAGTTAGTATTTAGCATTTCATATGAGTGTTCTTTTTCTAACCATGGTCTTATCTCATAGGGTTACTTCTCCTTCTTATTGGCTTCTTATTTACTATATAATAAGTCAAAGTCTAAGGTTTTCTTATCATAGATTATATTTCTTGATACATGCCACTATTTTTCAAGTGGATCAAAGCATTTGTATCCATTTATCTTGGAATCATATTTAAGAAATACACATTTTCTTTCTCTATCATCTATCTTTCCTACAAGAGTATTGAGAATTTTACATAGCATACACATCCAAAGACCTTAAGCTAGAAGATATTTGATACCTTTCAATGTAATAATTCATAACCAATGGAATAGGTGATGAACTTATTTAGGATGTATGTGGCCATGTGGTGTGCCTCATTTCAATAAAAATTAGGAAGAGAGATATGCTTCAATAAGCATATATATATTTATTAGATGACATCAATTTTTCTTTTAGTCACTTCATTACCTTATGGCTTATATCCATAGTTTATTTAGTTATGAAATTTTTTTTACAAAATTCATCAATATCCTTACTAAAAAATTCATCTCTCTTGTCATTCCTAATAACTTTTATTTTTGACCCAAGTCTATTTTCTACCAAATTTTTGAAATTTTGGAAGATACCAAACACATCATCTTTGGAGTGAAGGATGTAGATATAGGTTTATCTAGATAAATTATCAAGAATAACCAAAAATGTTTTATCTCTTCCATATCCAATGGTGGACATTAGAGTTATAACATCTATGTAAAGTAGCTTCAATTTATTTGTTCTTGTTTCTTATGCTTGAATGTCGAAGGGCCTTTTTCTTAACCTTTTAACATATGTCACATACTTTTTGAGGTTCTTCTTGAAAATTAACTATTATGGATTCTTGATTCTTTATAAACTTTATAAGGTTGGAGGAGGAGACATGACCAATCTTCCAATGCTACAAGCTTACCATGTTATGCTTGGATGAGTGAAGTGCATAGCTCAAAAATAATAAATTTAATTTTTTGAAATCTGGAAAGTAGAAATTTTTGTTTTATCTAGGAAATCACAAAGGATTTTTTGGATGGTTACAATACCTCAACATAGTTTTGAAGAAAGTTGAAAGTATCATTTATGTAATGTCCCAAGAAGATAGAGTCAATTTGAAAGAAACCAGTTAGTAGATTACAATTAATAGTATAATTTAATTGAATGTAATCCAAAGATGGGCAACATAAAAAATATGATGTACTATGCTCTGTTTGCATAGTTTGCAAATACACTCTTCTCTTGGTAAATTGATCCAATGACATATCTCAATAAGGAAATGATGAGAGCTCACTCTTCCTTTGGTAATTTGATTTCTTAAATGAATAGGAATTCCTGAGAATAGATATTGTTGAGTACTAGATAACAAACCTCCTCTAATGGAATGTAAATAAAAATGCTTTTTTCCTTGATGTGGTCAACCAAACTTTATCCAAGACTTTTTATTTTATATTTTTTTGGAAGATGCTTTTGTTTAAAGGAAGATCCTCTATAGTAATATTCCATGACTAAAGCCATTATTTTCCTTAATGCAACCATCCATTTTCTTATGGAGTATTTATTACCTTCTTAGCATAATTAACTTCCTCCATATGACTTAACTTCAAAGTATAAGTCATAAATTGGCAACTTCAACTTCAAGAGGAAGCAAATATGCTTGTAAACGTAATATATCATAAGAAGTTTGTATTTTTACTTAGAAATTTACATGCAAGAAATCATTTTTTGAACATGCTCTAATTTTTTCTAATTATGTGTGGAAAGAGAAGATCCCTAAGCAATAGATCCATATAATAATATAGGTTATATAGGACTATGAAAATTTTTCCTTTTGATCTCCCTTGTCAAAATTTGTTTCATGCTGTATCTATTGCTTAGAGAAAATAGAGCTCACATGCCACTAGAAACCCTATGAGAAATAAGGGTATTATTGTGGATCTTTTGGTATGTTAAAATGTTAAAAAAATGGAAGATAAGGTTTTTTTTGTCTGTGTGTGATTTCTGTGCTTTCAAGACAAAACCTTAGATCAAGACAAGAAGGTTTGAGGAAGTTTGATGAGCATGGAAAAGGAACGATGAATTCATCATGCAAAGTAAGGTTAAAGAAAGATGTCTCTGAGAAGTAGTAGATGTCTTGGTAGATTTGGAGGATGCACAAGAAAATATTTCTTTAAGAAACAACAAACATCTTTCCTTAGGCAAAGATGTCTTCCACCAGGCAAAGCTTTCTTCCTAGAATGCAGGCCAATTTTAGAAAGATGTCTTCCAAAATGGAGATTTCAAAAAGATGTCTTTACTAGACAAATACATCTTCCTAGAATATAGGGAAAATACCAAAAGATGTCTTAGGCATGAAGAAGATGTCTTCTATGACTATTAGCTATTGTTAGCTAGCCATTGCATGAGTTCCAAGATTGATTTGGAAACATGGTAGCTATAAGAAGATATCATATGCATTGGAAAATATGCAAGCTCTTATAGAATCATTGTATAATAATTTTTCAATCATTGTTTCTCTTCATTGAATTATCATTTGTCCATTGTAAAGTGTGTTGTACCTCAAAGTATAAGGATTAGAAAAATAAGTTGCATTCATCCATTGTAATTGTTGTTCTTCCTTGTTTCTCTATGGGGTTGATGTGCTTCTTGTGGGAAGGCATCTTGATTGAGCTTGTTGGGATCCTATGGGATTGAGTAGTTGGTGTTGCAGCAAAGCACTCCTGATTGGAGCTCAAGATTGTAAAGCTTGTGAAAGCCTAGAAACCACATTGTAAGCCTAACGAGACCTTGTAGGATTAAGTGGTTGGTGTAGTGTCATAATACTTTGGAGTGGGGCTTGAAGATTGTATAGGGTGTGAATCCTTTAAATCACATTTGAGAGCAACAAAGTCTAGAGGTTCACTTGTGATCTACCCTTCAAGTTTAGACTACCCAAGTTGGGGAACCATGTTAAAATTTTTGTGTGTGCTTTGTCTCAAAAAGTTTAAATTTGGGGAACTTATTCATCCCTTGCTTTTAAGTTCAACGATCCACAATTCTAACTATAATTACTGGAAAATGCAACTCCCAAAAATTTATAGCATATAATTTAAGAGATTTGATAGCATTAACATTCCATAAGATCTCCTTTCTACTACAAAGAGAATCTATTAGACAGTTAATAGTTTTATTGAAGTTAATCTTACTGGATAAGGAACAATTATTACAAACTCAATTGGAGTTAAACAAGGGTGTCCTTTGTTCCCTACCCTTTATGACATATTTATAGATAAATTGGAGGAATCAATGCAAAATGCCTCTTATCATGGTATGTTAGTGAATGGATTATTTTTAAACATAGTTCTCTTTGTAGAATATTTTCAAACATTGAAATCCTAGCTACTAGATCACAAGCATTTAAGATTATTCATTCATCATTCTTATATTCTCTAAAATCAATGAAAGAATTTCTATGAGTCATATGATTATTGAAATCATATTAATAATTCTAGTGAAAATAATTTATTTAAATATATAGAAATAGACAAAATTAGTGTTAGAGACATAACTTGCTTACTTTTATCTTGGCTTGATGAAAAGTCTCCACCTTGTTGATCTTGATTGTTATCCTCTTGGATTGTGAGGTTTTGAAATCCCCTTTTTTTACAAACATTTACCCTCCAATTGGCCCTTCTTGTTGCAAGATTTGCATCATGAAATGGATGAAGATTGTGCATATTTAATACTTAGTTGAAAATTTATTCTTCCACTTCTTCTTCATCATCTTAGGCCTCATCATCATTTTCCTTTAAAAATTGAATATCTTTTATCTTGAGAAGATGTGTCTTCTCTTTGTATGTTGTTCCTTCCTCTTTCTCTTCCTTAGTTATTCCTTCCTCTTGAAGATGTTTAAGGATGTTGGGCTACATATTCATTCTTCTTCTTTGATGATAATGAGTTCTTCAATTATTGTAGAGTCCTTAACTTTGAAATTATTTTTTCAAGTGCATGATGAGAGCTATTTCATTTAGAATATGGTTTTAACATCATTAAAAATATATATAATCATCATGCAACATTATCAACACTTTGTATAACTTTTACTCAATGGATCAATTACATTTGTACTTCTATATGTTCCTAAGACATAATGTGAATCTTTTAAGAAAATGGACAAGCTCACCTTTTAGCACTTTTATGTTTTCAAACTCAATCCTTACTCTTAACATTTTTGTCTTTCTGTTTGCTTCATTACCATTATATTCTACTTAGAAAGTATCTCATCATGATTTTGAGTTATCTTTAATTACAATCTTGGCACCAATCATCTCATTTCAATTTGTACAAATGATTAGTTTAGTAAGAGCATCTTGCTTCATGTACTTACATAATTGCATCCTTTATTTTCTAGTTAGGGAAATGAATTTTTGAAGTACAACAAGATAATTCTCTACATATGATCAAAATTCATTAATTTGTAATAATGACTTAACCAAATGAGACTAAGAAAAACAATCTTGAGAACCATTGAAAATAACACTATATCTAGAAATGTCTTTAGTAGCCATCTTCAATCTTCTTCTTCTCTACCTCTAGTGCTTTGATGGAACTTGTCAAAGATGCTACAATAATGTGAAGTCTTTAGCTATGCAATAGATGAATGTCTTTGATCAAGAGAAGCCTAAAACTATAATTGTGACCTCATCACAAGTTGGCCATGAGTCTTCTTAAGGCATGATGGTGACCATAAGCTAGTAGTTAGTGGATTAAAAGTCACAATTAATCTTCTACTTGCAAAATAGAGGGTTATAAGGGCATTGCATCTAAGTGGATCTCACATTAAGGAAAAAATGAAACTCAAGATTAGCATGAGTTGTAGTGCAAGCAAGGTGTAAGTGACCTATGATCTCTCACTGAGTATGACTTGGACATGAGGTGATCGTGATCCCTTAAAATTCAAAATTTTTAAAAAGGATGCTTGATTTTGAATCACAATGGAGCAGTATGGAGGTCATGCTACAATGAAAAAAATAAAGAACAAGTTTAATTTCAAGATTTGAGGGCTCAAACATTCATAATTATGTCCCAAACTTTGTGGGAAGACTAACTAAGATTTTAATTATAACTTTAAAATATCAAATTTAGAAGAAACATATATGTAACATGATTTTGGGCCATAGAAGACACTCTTCCACATAAATCCTTAAGAAGCATACATCATACTTTATGGAAAATGACTTAAAACATGACAAACAACTTGAAAAACTTTAATTCTTTTTAGAATTCAAGCTAAATAGCTTGATTCTTGCTCAAATAACATTTAGAGATATATTACAACAACAAATGTAAAAAGAGAGAGATGAACCCTTAATATAAAACATGCATAAAGCATGCAAGACTAAATGAAACTAAGATAAGAAACAAAATAGAGATAAATGAAGATGTTAATCCCAACACTTGAGAGGTAACTAGCAAAGACATATGGTCAATTCCTAACTTCAATATTGAAATAATTTAAATCCTTCAATTCTTTAAATCTTCAAACATGAAAAAAATTAAATGAAAATATAATTTCATTCAAACTATAAGAAAAATTTATGAGAAATTGGAATTAAGAGAACATTCATAAGAGAATCATGTTTGAATGGGAGAATTATTTTAAATTCATCATTAAGAGAATATGGAAGAAGAATCCATGATGTGTGATTCACTTCTCAAGATGAGAGACCTGAGCTTACAAGAATGCAAGAAGAGAAGAGAGGGATGAAGCTAAGAGAGCTTCAACCAAGCACATAAAATCTTGCACAAACACTTAAATGAAGGAAAGGAAGAGCTTATATATTTATGTCAACTTGCTTGGCTTCTTACAATAGAAGGAATTCATATCTATTTATACCTTTTTGTAAAGTGTCTTGACTCTTTTATCATGGGCCTTACATATAAACTTTTAGTTCTTTCTCTTCTTTATTGAACATTAGCTCTGAACCTAACTTTCCTATGATCTAATTGTCAAAACAAACAACACTTATAGCTCCCAATACATTAAAGAAAGACTTTAATATAAAAATAAAGAATATCATTAAGCCTACTATCCTCAACATGAACAAGAGAAGTTCATGAATGAGATGGATTCAACACATTCATACTATTTTTAATAGCTACTTATTATTTTTAGTGTGTAAGACTTGGTGGCTCCCCTTCATGGAACCACTAGATTTGGATCTTTGATGAGACCTAATATGTTAGGAAACTTCATTGATGCATCCTCATTGACAAAGCCTCGTTGACGTATCCCTGTCGATGCATGTTAGATGCATCAATGCATATATGTCAATGAGGATGCATTAATCAGCAACACATCTTAGATGCATTGATGCAGCATCATCGATGCATCCCCAACAATGAAACTAAATGTGTTAATGCATCCCCATTGACATAATGATTGTATTTTTGAATAAATATGCAAGCACTCACTATGTATTTGATACCATTTGGTCAATAATGTAGCTACACTCTTGCAGTTTTATTTCATAATCTTAGCAAACAGTTAGTGAGTGCCTATAGTATGGATTTGAGTCACTTGTAATAAGTCTTATTCAAGTGGCATTATACCTAGACGCATTTCATGAATGGAAATAAGATTGATATTGATTCATATTTATTGTAGTACTTTAACTTAGAATAGATTTACTTTCAATGAAATTAATTTTCCATGTAATTAGTTAATATTTACATTTCCATGCACGTTAATCAATTAGTACAATGAGCATGCCTAGTTTTAAGTGTAAACACATATTCATTTTGTAGCAACTAAAAAATTCAATCATTGGAAAACTGAAAATCTCAGCATAACAGCTTTAATATCGAATCCCTAGAGGTTTCGAAAAATGAGATTCAAGGTGCTTTGGATCATCCAGGGACTTAGAGGAGGACAAACAAAGTAATAAAAATACAAATATGATTGTAAATATGAAAATGTAAATGTATTAAAAAAATAATAGATCTAATTTGTACACAAACTAAAATAGAAAACTTTATTTAATCAAAAATAAAAAGAGTTTAGAGATTATGTACAAAAATGTGCCTGGGGCTAGGGGGCTCACTTCAGTGGGGGCTTGTAATTTGTTGCTCCATGGATAGAATGTTTCACAACTCCAAATGCTTTTGAACCTTTGCTACTCCTTGCAAAAAATTTGTAGGGAGGTGTAACAATGGCTATGAAAGGTAACAATTGCTATGGGATGGATAACAATTACTCTGGGGGATAACAATTACTCAAAAAGGGGGTTTCATGCTAGGGATTCAAGAGGCTTTGTGTGTGTTCAAAGCTCTTGAATGCAAAAATACTTGCCAAAATGCCAAAGCATGTGATTGCTAAGGGGGTGGGACCTTGAAATGATGTTTAGGATTGGTTTATATAGGGTTTTTGCCTTGATTTTTGCTACAAAATGGCTATAATTTGGCTGCAAATTTTGGCTATGTTTTAGGTGGGGTAGGTGAGCTTTACCCCCATGAATCCTAGCTAACTAACCCCTCCACACTAGGGGAAGAATGTCTCCTAGCTGGCTTACTTTCCTTGTAGGGGTTTGTCAGCATAGAAAAGTGTATACCCCCCATAAAACCTTTTAAAATACCATTTTTGACATTCCAAAAGGAATTTTTAACTTCCAAAGCACAAATATAGACACTAGGTGACTCTTTTTACTTAGGTAATGATGCTTTGGCCACTTATGAGGCATTTTTCAGTCCCAAAAGTATGAAATATGTGAGATTGGTCTTCATGGATTACAACCTTCACATTTACAATGAAGTTTTACCTCAGGTTTCATGGGATGGAATTATAAAGGTTACAACATGAAAATTTGGTAGTGTTTCATTAGTTCCTCTTTGTTGGTATCTGGAGGATTGACCTAAGAGGCATCAACAAAGAATGCAAAACAATAGTGCATGTCCACCACAAATGTTCACTCTTCCCACTTGATCTAGTTGCATCAAAACATGACAAAGCTTGCTTGTGATGATGGGATAAGGCTATGATGAAATGGTGGTAATAGTCATTAGGAAGATGGCTATGGAGACTAATTATGCATTTCAACTATTGACATCATGGCTATAGTGTGGTACTGACATATTTTAAAATGTTGATCACTTGGAAAGTACATTTGAGAACCCAACCAATTTACTCCAAGATTTCATTGGGCTTTGATGCTTCATTGGCCATTTGGCCCCTTGGCAATTTTCTTACCCTTGTTTTTCTTTTTTCTATTTTTTTATTAGGATGAGGCTTTCGGTAGGCGTCATTGCCAAGGTTGGTTTGACATGGTAGTTTATGTTACACTCAACGTACTTGGTTTTCCCATTGAAGTGATATGTGTTATGCTTGATGGACTCATCATTTTTCCCACTAAATGATATATGTTACATTCAAGTGGAATTGAGGATGAAGCATGATGAATAGATATCATATGGCTATCATGCATGAGTGGCAAACATAGGTCAACATTGTTTTCAAGGATATGGAAGGCTATCATTAGGTTATTGGGTTCAGCAAAAGGAGTGGTGTGAGAGGGAGGATAATGATACAAATTCTATTACCACAATAGAACAAGTTCATAAAAGTTTGCACATTGAAGTTACATGGTGACTTGTTATCATAATGAGTTGCATCCTTATGATGGTGTTAGACTTCATCATGCAAACACAACTTCAAGAGGATAAGAACACTAGGAAAATAGAACATGTTGTGACATTACAATGCATGAAAGCCATATAATATGATAAAACCAAGCTACCCGAGTCACTGATGTTGCCAATTTAAGATTTTGGTAGGCCAAGGCACCAATCTAAGGCCCTAGCAAGTAGCAGTGCACGTTTAAGGTCATAGTAGATCATGGTGCCAATTTAAGGCCTCAGTGGACCATATTACCAATTTAAGGCCTTGATAGACAGTGTTGCCAGTTTAAGGCCTCATAAGGCCATCAAAACATGTTTTTTTATTGTGCCAAAAGATGTCATGCGGGTTCACTTCTTGTAGATCATCAAAGTTTTCAACATTAGTCATACATTGCAATCTATCAACAATGATAAACAACAATACAAGAAAATATTTGAGTGTTAGATATAATGGGGCTATGTGATGGTTTTAATATCACATAACAAGGGCTTGATGTAATATTGAGTAGGTTTAAGTTATTATGAGGAACTTGGTTTGACGTGTTTGCTCCTCACCATTGTGGTCTTGATGGGAATTTCAGCTAAGGGATCCTCTATGATGTTTCTGGCTTCAAGGTTAATGGTAGTTAGGCTACTTCAAGGGTGTTAAGGTTGTAGATCAAAATGGTTTCAAGGTCTTAAGATTAATGTCAACTTGACCCAACAACATCATGAGAGTGATTTATTAAGGCTTTAAGGCTAGTTGATTTTGCTTCCTCATCCTCCTGGTTCATTCATGCATGATAACATAAGCACATCAAGTGGCACCTATGTGATATAATGGTAAAAATTAATAAAATAATGCATGAATGAGAAAAAATGCTACAACAAAGGCCATGTAAGTATCCAAGTAATGTCAACAACGGCTATAAAGTAATACAAGGTAATGTAGGGTCAAACATGGTTATACTTTTGCCAATTTAAGGTCTTGGCAGGCTGTAGTGCCAATTTTAGGCCTTAGTGGGCCATGGTTACATGGTGTTAAATAATGGTCAAATATGATCAAAATCCATTATCTAAAACAAATCAGAGGCCAAACAAAGGTTAAACATGATCAATAAAGTTTATGAGGGATAATTTGAATCAAGCAAGGCAAGACAAAAGGCCAAATGATGCATAATGGGGTTACATTAAGGTCAAATAATGATCAAAACCACATAAAATGATGTTAGACAAGGTCAAATAAGGCCTTATTGATGTCCAATGATTTCCAATGATGTTAAATTAAGTGAATAAAACTAATGCTAAATGATGGGAGAATGTAGTTAAATAAGGTTATATTTTACTAATTTAAGGCAATGGTGGGCCATGGTTTTAGGCTACAAGAGTCATGGATGACTTTTGGCATCAATTAGGGCTATGTCTAGGTTTTTAGACCTAAAAATCAAAGGTTTTGGGGCTTCTACATGGAAAACCCCCTTATTCCTACACTAGCCAATGTGGAGAGGAGGGGGCTTAACATGGAAACCAAGGAAAGTAGGCTTTGGGGCATCTAGAGGTTCAAAATTGAGGTTATGGGGCCTTCCTAAGGTAGTGCAGGGCCAAATCTTTCAAAATTGATCACTCTAGAGGTTAGTAAAGGTAAAAAAGCAAGTTTTAAGGCTTACCCCTCTCTCCATGCTAGTTGGTGTGGAGAGGATGGGGCTCAACATGGAGAATCAAAACCTAAATAAAAATAGGATCAAATAAGGTCAAATTGAAAACTAGAACCTAGCTCTAGATTTTTGTATCTCCTATCTTTATTTCAAGGCCATTTGAGTTGGTTTTGAGTGTTAGGACAAGTTGAAATTACTTCCTTCCATTCCTCCACATTAAGCATGGTGGCCCCAACATGGAAGTATGGGGGTGTTTTTCATTATTTTAAGATGGTTTAGAAGCACATCAATAAGGTTTCTAGGCTTATAGGGTTGTATATTATGATATTCCAAATTTTTTACTAACATTGGCCACATTTGAAGGTTGTTTAAGGCTATGAAAGGTTACACCCCCTTGATCCATATTGAGGAGGTTTCTCTAGCAGAGAAGAAGAGATTGGATGAGATTTTAGGATTAAAAATATATTTTAAAAGTGCAATCTTTAGGCTATGGGGTCTTAGGCTTCTCTGGTGCTAATTCTTGGTCTCTCGAAGTGTCAATTTGTTGTTTGAGACTAATAGGTAGGCCCTCCACATTGGCTCCATGCTAGTTAGCATGGAGGAGGGAGGGTTCAGCATGGAAGACCTTGGGGTGTTGATTTCTAGCTATTTTAGGCTTGTTTTGCAAGGTATCGTCACTCCTAGAGGTGTCAACAAGGTTCTAGAGTGAAAATTTGGTAGTTTCAAATGCTTTTGAGAGATTTTATAGGTTATCCCCTTTGCTCCATGCTGGGTAAGGAGAAGCCAACTAGAAGGATCAAGAGGGATCAACTTTTAGCTTTTCTTGGTCAATTTCTCAAGGTCTAAAGGCTCTAGAGGGTGTTAACAGGGTTTCTAGGTGCATGCAAGGTTCTCAAATGTCATTTTGAGGTGTTTGTGAGCCTAAAATGAGCCCTCCCCTTAGTCTCCGCATTGGTTGCACACTAGCCAATGTAGAGGATGGGATGCTCAACATGGAAGAAGCATAAATTTCAAATCTATACCAATTTTGACTTTAATTGATCATACATGTGTGCTCTTAGGGCTGCCAAGGTTGAGGGTTAGGGTTTAAGGTCATAACTAGTCAATTTGGAGGTTTGCTAGGTTGTTTTTGAAGTCATCCCTCTTGTTAAACACTATGTAGGGGGAAGTTGGCTAGGAGGACTAGAGAAGATAATTTTTTTACAATTTAAGATTACTTTTGGTTGTGCATGTGTAGTTCCAAGGTTTTTGACATCGATAGTCAATGCCTAAGGTTAAAATTTGTTAATTTTGAGGGTTTTATATGGTTTTTTATCTTACCCCCTTGGTTCTACGTTGACTCTATGCTAGGAAGGGAGAAGATAGCTAGGAGATGTCCAAGGGGTTGATTTTTTAGCTATTTTGATCAATTTTAAACATGCATGTACATTCCTAGAGTTTCTGATGTCAACAATCACTACCTAGGGTTAAAACTTGTTAATTTCAAAGGTTTTTCTATGGTTTTTAGAGTTATTCCCCTTTTTTCATACTAGCTCCATGTTGGGTAAGGGGAAGCTAGCTAGGAGGATGGCAAGGGATTGATTTTTAGCTAATTTTGCCACTTTTGGTCATGTTTGTATGTATGTTTCTAAGGTTGTAGGAGTTAATAGTGAAAGCCTAAGGCTAAAATTTGGTAGTTTTTGAGGATTTTGGATGATTTTGTGAGCTCCCCTACTTCTTACACATTGGCCAAATGGAGAGGAGGGATCAACAATGTAGAAAACCAAGGGGTTAGTTTTTTGGTTACTTTTAGTAGGTTTTGTCATGGTTTCGAAGCTACTAGGGATTGTAGAAAATAAAACACAAGATTTGGCATAGAAATCTCTTAGTTTTGAGGCTCCTTGGTGTTCATGCAGCCATCCCACCTCTTCTCCATGATGGATAGGATAGACCTAGCATGAACGAGAGGGAACTATTAGATCTAGACTCTTTTGATTGCAAATCGACCATGCATGTTAGCCTCCCAGGTTGCTAACATTGATGGTTAAGGCTTGGTGTCAAATCCACTAGTTTGGAGGTTCTAAGATGTCCATGCAATCATCCCCCTATTTCTCCACTCTGGAAAAAGGAAAGCTAGCTAGGTGGAGAGGGAAATGTCAAATCTAGGCTATTTTGATAGGAAATCAACCATGCATGTCAACCTCTAGGGTTGCCGATGTTGATGGTCAAGGTTTGGTGTCAAAATATAATAGTTTGGAGGTTCTTAGGTGGCATGTAGTCATCCCCCCTTTTCTACATGCTGGATAGAGAGAACCCAACTAGAAGTAGAGGAAAATGTCAAATTTAGGCTCTTTTAACAAAAAATCAACTATGCATGCCAGTCTCCAAGGTTGTTAGTGTTGATGGTCAAGGTTTGGTGTCAAAATCCACTAGTTTGGAGGTTCCTAGGTGCTCATGAAATCATCCCCCATTTCTCCATGCTAGGTAAGGGAAAGCCAACTCAAAGGAGAATGAATTGTTAGATCTAGGATCTTTTGACATCAAATTGAACATGCATGTTAGCCTCTATGGTTTTTGATGTCGATGGTCAAGGTTTGGTGTCAAATCCACAAGTTTGGAGGCTTCCAAGTGCTCATGTAATCATCCCCCCTTTTCTCCACTTTGGGTAGGATGGCCCCAACATGGATGATAAGGGAGTGAAAGTTTTGTGCCATTTTTAACTAAGTTTTAGGCATCCAAAAGCTTTAGTAGGTCTTGCCAGGGTGTAGGGGTCACTAGGGTAGGTCATTAGGCTATTTTTCATCATAAACTAGGTTTATTACATACCACCTAGGCTTCCATGCTGGATCCACACTAGGAAACATGGAAGGGGAGTTCACTAGCATGGAGAAGATTTGAAATGAAAAATTTGAATTATTCTTTATCCTTCTAGGCTTCCAAAAGATACGAAAGGGTCTTAAAGTCCAATAATGACAACTGGTGGTCAATTTTTATAAGTTATGATTTTCCCCATCTATCCAAACTAAATACATGCTAGGTAGTGTGGATGGATCTTCCCCTAGCATGGAAAAACTAGATCTAGAGGTTTTAAGCACTTCTGGTAAGCTTGGGCAAGATTCCAGGGATACTAGGAATCATCAAAGGGGTATAGGGCTATGTGGGCCCACTTTGAGGTTGATCTAGTGCTTGATGAGTACTAAAGGATAGGTATGGATGTTACCCTCATTTTTCAACAGTGGATCCATAGTGTGGATGCCTGAAAGTGGGAAGCTTTCTTGAAGTTTTACATCCTGTTGGAGTCTAGGATTCATGCATGTTATGGAAGCTACCAAGATTGGTAAGGGAGTTTAGGTTTTATGGTTGTGGATGGTAGGAGATGTGTCCTAGTCATGGTTGGGTGCTTAGAACTCATTCCAAGGCTTATTTGGATGTCACTTTTAGGCCTTAGTAGGCCATTAAGTCACTAGTTTGAGGCCTTCGTGGGCCATGTTGGCATACCTATGTAGCGAGTACGGGCTAGTATCAAAAGGGCATATAACGATAACATAAACCATGAAACATGACATAAGTTTATGAAGGTGAATAAGCTTCCATTAGCAAAATAAGGGATAACATATCTACAATGCATTCATTACTTGACCTTTGATAAACCAAAGGGTTTTCTTTACATGATCACACTCTCATCATGTTAATTGTTTGTAGTGGTAATTAATAGGAATTTTTATTAATTGATTTTTGTTATAGAGTTGGTGCTATTCACATCATTATTTCTCACATTTTTGTTGGCCTTAGTCTGAGTGTCAGGAGTTTCCTCTTGAAACTCTACCTTCAAACCTTGATTGATGTTGACATAATTAATTGAGTGTAACAATATATTTTCCTTGGAAATCATAATTTCCCCTTCTGCATATGTAAAATGAATCTCTTGGTGAGTGGGAGATGAGACTACATGAAGCTTTTCCAACCATGATCTTCCTAGGATCAAGTTAAAACCAAGTGTCTTTTCAACTACTAGGAAGCTGGTAGACGTGGGAAATTGTTTATCGGCTATGAAATCCAAAGTGATGGAACCTCACATTGCTACTCGTGAGTCATTAAATGAATTAAGTGCTAAGGTGGTGGTCATTTGGATGTTCTCAATTAGGCCCAACTTGTCAACAATGGAGTATGGTACTTCATTTGTGACTAGTCATCCACATGAACATGGTGAACCTTGTATCTACCAACACATATAGTGATAAGGAGGGGAGCAAATATTACCTCTTTATTTTGAGAGTCAACCTTCACTTTGCTATCATGAAAGTTGAGCATAGGTTGATGCCCATTTTTCTTAAGTGAAGCTTGCTCGATGATAAAGTGAATTGACTCTCTATTGGCAGGCATATCTTTGTTCATAGTTATAGAAGTCAACACTTGAGCTAGTGCATACCTATGAGTAGGAGATGTCATGACTAGGTCATATAGGTTTGATGATGTGTTCTTTTACTTAAGGGATCATTTGGCTTAGTCCATTGTTATCTTAAAATTCTTTTCCTGAGCTTGTAATGTTTTAGCCTTGGTGGTTCTAACCTCCTCTAATCTTCCTAGAGTTGGCTACTTAGGTTTTGGTTCATGTGCCTTGGGCCCCTTGTCCATGGATGAGGTTGATCTTGGTGTAGGTACTGGTTGGTTATCTTCAATGGGCTTATTTTTTGCTTTGGTGATAGGTTGCTTTCATCACCATTGTGATGATGGTTTCTTACTAACCTCTGAGTTATGGGCTAGTATAGGTGGGCTTTTGTCATGGGTTGTTATGACCTTGCTTGTTGAAGGTGGAGGAACCTAGATAACGAATAGTTTCCTAGGTTTTGGAGGTTTAGCACTCATTGATTACATTGTAATGTTGAAGCCACTAAAGGGGGGACATGTATGATATAAGACTCCTTAGGGATTGGAGAAGGGGGTACCTGTATGACAAATGGATCTCTAGGATTTGTGCTTTAGGATCGTGGTGGTACTTTGATGATAAATGATTCCTTAGGAGGATTAGACTAGTTGGTTTCCATGAATGAGGCCATAGTATAGGAATTTTTGTTAGCACATGGATATTTGGGCTCATCCACTACTAACTCTCTATAGTTTATCATCTTCTGGAGGTCATTCTTTAATGATAGGTAAAAATTGGTGTCATGACCATCCATTTGATGATAATGGCAATCCTTATCCAACATGAAGTACCTCAGTAGCTTAGGATCATCTTTGATAGCTATTGTTGGGTCTCTAACTATGTCACAAAGATGATTGTACCTCTTAGAAGCCTCTTCAGATAGTTTCTTATGTTCTATATGGCTGTCTCTAAGTAACCATTCTAAGAGCTCAGGGGGCTTCATAGGCAACCTAGTGTATTGAGACCTATCCTTCCACCTAAAGTTTGGTCTTGGTTGTTTTGGGACATAGGAAGTGAATGGTTGTGATGAGTCAGAGGATTTGTTGCATGGTGTTGATCCCCTTCTCTTTTCCTATTTTGGCTCTTTTTCTATGGTGGCCATAGTTGTATGTTCTTATTTAGTCCTATTGCTATTCCTTCTTGTATGTTGATTTTCATAAGCTACTAGGTCAAGTCATTTCTTGCCTTGGCTATCTTCTCAATGTTCTTGGTTTGTTTGAAGGCTTGGCTTAGTGACTGGGGATCTAGGTAGTACAACTTTGACTTGATAAAGTTATTTATTATTCCCTTGTAAATGGCCAAGAGGTGAGTTTTAGCAATAGGTGTGAGTGTTGAGTTCCATTTTTGGATGAACCTTTTGACCAATTCAAGTGGCCCCTACCTCACCTTCATCAAATGGTCCAATGTGGCATCCAACTTCAAGTTGTATCTAAAGTAGTTGATAAATTGGTTGATAAAGTCCTCAAGGCAAGAGATAGAACCCCTAGGCAAGGTTCAATACCAATATAGAGCCTTACCCTTGAGGGACATGGGGAAAATGCTCAATAACATATGAGGACAAGCTTGCAAAAAGAGGCACTCAAACTAGAAAGTTACTAGATGTGAGTTGGAATACCCTTTACCATTGTATTTGGTGAAGTTTGGTATGCGCATGCCTATAGGAAAGGTTATTTGAGGTACCATAGGGCTTATATGATCACCATGATAGAGATCTAGATCCTTTATCATTTGAGTTATGTTGGATTTAACTTTTCATAGCTCTTTATTAAGGTCTTGTATCATTTGGAAGGCTTGATCAAAGCCTTGAGGCATCCTAGTGGGATGCGGTGCTTATGTTAATGGTTGAGAAAGAAGTTATGAGACTTGTGGTTGAGAGTCTTGTGGCCTTGTAATAGGCTATGGTATCAAAGGGAGAGGCTAGGTTATGGTGTTAATAGGTTGGTTAAACAAGGAGAAATATGTTTGTGCTAGAACTTAAGGCACAAAGGGGACAAATGGTGTATGAGATGCTTGTGTCCCAATGAGGGTCTCACCAACATGAAAAAGGGAGATAATGATGTAGACATCACTATGGCTAGGTGAAAAAAGTTAGGTTATGTGACAAAGAGTATTGATGAGAATAAGGATGTGGATTGAGACACGTGTTGTGTCTGGTGCATGGTGATGATGGGTATGGATCCAAACATGGTAGGATGGATAGGAGGAGAGTTGGGTCTAGGGACTTATTTTATTGATGATATAAGAGAAATGGAATTGGATGTGGTTTTTTGGGAAGCTAAATCTTGGAAAAGACTTTCAATGAAGATTTCTAGCTCCTTCTTAGCCTCAAACTTATCTTCCTTCTCTCACCAATCCTCTAAGCTAGTTCCCTCACTAAACTCATCAACCTCTATGAGATTGCCTCTCATGGATTACAACTGTCATGTTTACAATGAATTTTTACCTCCAATTTCATGGAATGGGGTTACAAAGTTTACAACATGTAAATTTGGTAGTGTTTCATACTTGGTAATTTGAACAATGTTATTTCTTGGTTTGCCTAGTAGCATAACACTTGGTAATTCTAGTAGTGGGTAGGTGAGTTCATGATGTGTATAGTAAGCTAGGAATGGACACTTATTGCTCTAATGATATCTTAAAATTCATCTTCTTGTTATTAATTAGATTAGATAATTAATTTCTATGTTATTGTTAAGGTTAGTTTAAGGCCCCAACAACATCATAATCATATGCCTCACTTTGGACTAAACCATATTTCCCATGCCTCATATTACTTCTACTACTCTTTTGGATACCATCTTATACCTCTTATCCTCTAGTAAATCCTCAATACTCTCATAATTTCCTCCAACATATGTCACCTCTAACAATGTAGGAAGGATTAATGCCAAAACCTCAACAGAAGAATGTCACTTGTGACATAAAAATACAAGTGAATGATAATGTTAGTAGATGTCATCAAAAGTCTTGAAAATGTCCTTTCTTTAGGATAATGTCCACACATGTGAATAAATCTAGTAGACCTGGTAGCTCATTAGAACTCACACAAGGACAATCTAGTGTAACCCCATTCCTCACCAAAATAATATCTTCTAATCCTACATGAAAGCCAACAACCATTATCACTTCGAAAAAAAGCATAAAAGATGAACCTATCATTGTGGAGAGACAAAAAATTCCATGCATTACTAAAAATGATAAAGGGTGCAATTGTGGGTCAAAAGTTCAAAGTATTAACATGATCCCCATACCAATCCACAACAAACTAAAGGAACAAGTGTGTGTGGAAAACCAAGTCTACAAAGTAGCTACTAAACCAAAAGATACCCACTAGTTCAAGAATTAGAATTCTAAACTATTCAAAAGATGCATGAAAACAACCAATTCACTTATTAGTTTTGGTCCTAAGAAAATGAACCAAATAGAGAACTTAGATAAGAACATCTTACACTTTCACTATACACCAAAAGAAGATGTTAAGCAAGGAGACACAAGAACAAAAATAGAAAATAAATAAAGAAACATGTCTAGACCCCTTAAAAAGAAAACACCTTATAGTCTAGCTAAAGATATATCTACAAATGATTGAAACATGATTATCATCAATGTTAAAATGTGCTACGAAGAAAAAAATCAAATGATTAGAGATGATGAATGGAAAACTTATGGTGTATAACCAAGGGAATGTTCAGTCAATTTTCTAAATGCTCATCCATGAGTTTACTCATGGGGAAGATGCCCCATCTTGAATTAATGACTAATAAGTGCATTTTTACTTTTTTTTTACAAGTTTTTATCATTTTTCTGGTTAAACCAATTCTTAATATGTTTTCTATTTCTTGTTATTTTTCTTTTCTTTATAATTTTCTGTTTTCTTGAGTCATTTCCTTTATGTTTTATGAATGGCTACTATGTTTTTATTAATAATATTGCTAGTCATGATGCAGAAGTCAATACCATATGCTGGGTCTTTGTCCTATGCTATCATGATGATTGAGTAAATAATTGTGTAATGTAGTAAGACCACATCATCCATCCCTTCATTTATACAAATGAGAGGTCTTTATCATGAAGGTAATATGGTTCTTCTAACATAAAACTAAAATTAATTAATGATCATTATGCCTTGAAGAAAGAAGGAAAGATCAAGTGGAAATGGAAAAGGGTGTGGCCTCAAGGGGATTTTTGGGTTCTCTTCTTGACTTCCTTCTTGGGACTTATGGCTTCTCATGGAATGTATCATTACTTCTATCATCGATCAATAAAAATGAAGCATGTATTTGTATGGTGTGATTCCTAAAAAAAATAAAGAAAAGAAAGAGAAGAGAAGAAAAAAAAAAGAGAAACAGTGAAAAAAGAAAAAGAAAAAACAATGAGATTTCAAAGCACACCTCTTAGACATAATAATGAGCTACAAGCATTGGTTATGCAACTGAAAGACATGATGCCCATGCTTGAAGGTACCCCTCTAATTTAGACCCTTCTTTCCTTCTTTTTTCTCTTTTATTCTCTTTTTGGAGTGATGTTTATTCTTTGTGGTTGTTATAGAATCATGATGGTAGGCAAGAAGGGGCATATCAATGCAAGACCACTATTAATGGTATAAACTTGATCTAAAACTTGGACATATGGGTATGATGGCCATCTTAATAATAATTAACACAAGAACCTATTGCGAACATCATTATGTACCTTATGTCCTAATCTTTGTAATCCCTTCTCATCCCATTATTAACCTCACTACTACATGCAATTCTAAGTCTAATGTTTTTATATAGTATAGTGCAAGATCATAATCAAGGTAACCATGTGTTGTCTGGAATAAAGGCATGATCTACATTTGACTTCTAAGATGCCCATAGACATCTATATAAGTTGTTATGTAAGGGAATTATGGTAGGAGCTTGCTTTGGGAAGAACCCACTTGCATAACTTTTTTTGATGATGGCTTCAAACCTTACATCTTCAAGAACATCATGGACAGCTTCTTTGAATTAATGCAACGAACTTCTCATCAATTTTAAGTTATCTTTAATACTTTTATACTAAAATTTCCTCTAAATTCAAAATTTCTTGGCCATCTTGTGAACTAGACCTTTGGTTTTAATTATTCAAAAACTTGTGAGCTTCTAAAGTTAAGCTCATTTATCATGGGGAGTTAAGAATGTAATTTTTGAAATTTTCCCAACACCCCATTTTTTAACATTATGCTAAATAATAGCAAAAATAATCAAAATAACATGAACAACTTGATGATTTTGGTTACCTTAGAGCCTTGGGGAGCATTATTATGAAATCACCTTAATTCTAAATGCTAAAATTTTTTCAAATTTTGAGCTAACAAGGGATCCAAAAAAGCTTAATTATTAAGGAAAATTTACCAAATCTAATGTTGATCCTTTGGTGATTAGAGATGATGCTAAAAGAAAAGCCTAAGGTTGAAGCTCTTTTGCAAGGCAAGGAAAAGAGGCCAAAAGAAGGATAGATGAGGAGATGCCCATGGAAAAATAAGTAGCATATAAAATGATTTAAGCTCCAACATCACATGTTTATTAAACCCATGGGACGATGAGGAGAAATTTGAATCCATTCTTTGATAATTTTCTACATAAAATAGAAGCATCAACATAACAATTAAGGTTGAAGATTCTTCCACCACTAGTAATAACAAGAAGATTCATCATCAACAAATATTTGAAGAATTCTACAATTTTGCAAACTTTGATGTCTATCTAGTCTCTCTTTGTAATTTTATAAATCATTTACTTGAGTAAAATTGTACAATGTAGCACTCTAGTTTTATAATGCTAGTCAATCTAGCCTTGGTCATCCTTTAATTTTTGTAATGAAACTTCATCCATTTATATATAACTTGAGGATAATTTTTTAGTTAGTTGTAGGGTTATGATGAGACTTGATATGTTAGGAAACTTTGTTGACACATCCCTGGTGATGAGTGGTGAGGTACCCCTACGTCCAACCATACGAATACAAGCATTCACACACGATTTAGTCAAGCTCCAAGGATTAAGTGCTTATGTACTTACATAGAACAAGGATGGGTTATGTGATCATTGTCTTCCCAAGCTTACTTGTAAGACAAAATTGTATGGTTAAGTAAACTTGAGGTATATGATTTTTATGCTTTTTATGTTTTATGTTCTTGGTGTTTAAAATGGAGAAATGAAATAATTGAGTAAATAATTTGATTTAACTAATTAACTATGCTCCAACTAGTCCTAACACTAGCATCTATTCCCACTTATCAAACACATCCTGAACCAGTGTAACACTAGTGGGGTTACCAAACGCTAGTTGTTACTAGGTTACCAAGTGTTCGACGTATGCTCGAAGTGGTCGTACTAAGTGTGCTAATTCATTGATGAGTAATAATTAAGAATTCAATGGAAATAACATCAATTAACTATTAAAATCATAAAATAATAGTAAATAACATGAACTGCAATAATTAAGCTATTTTTAATGTTGCAAGGTTTATCATAAAGTTTGTCTTTATTTTTGGTCACAAGGTGTGCTCAGGTACACAATGCTCAAATAAAGATCCGGTCACTCAATGACTCCTATTGTGGACACTTAGAAATAATTCTAAATATGGAAAGGAAAAACTAGAAGAGTTCAGCCAAGAGACTAAGAAACTAACTGTGAAATCAAGTGCCCTTGTCTCTTATTTATAGGAGACGAAACAAGTTCTAACATCGCATGCCCGATATTTCTTCGGCCATTCTAATATTATGTATCCAATATCGAGGGCCCGATATCATGGGTCTGATATCGGGACTCATCATACCCCCATGACTAAATGAAAACTTGTCCTCAAGTTCCTTACAAAATATTGGGAAGGTATGGGATTATTGATTGAACGAAAACTGATGGTGACATGGAATGATAGACTCAAAGTACCCAATGAATGGATTGATAAACATATTAAAAAATTGGTATTCATAACCATTGTGGTGAACACTATTCATAGATGACATCCAAACCCTCATTTGACAACTTGAAGAGAGAGAGAGAAAAGAAAATGAGGCACGTTGGTGTTGATGTTAAAAGTGTGCACATCATTGTTCATCCATGGCCATATGATCAAGTTTATTTCATGCGTAGATGCTTTTTACTCCAGTCCATCCTAGGTGCTCCCTCCTATCCCAGTCCATTGTTCATGTGAGCACCATCTTCACACACAACATAGTCACAAATTAACAAGGATAGATAAGATAAAATGTAATTGATACCTTGCCTCAATATGAAGGACCTTGGCTAGGTTGTGGGTATGGCAGATACCAGGTTAGAGGTTTGTAACTAATAACTACCCAAGGTGTAGGGGTGAGATAAGTAATAAAATTGAAAAATTTTCAGTAGGCCCCATGACTAAGAGTGAAACTTTGGTAGCATTAGGATGGAACAAAAGAATAAGAAAGATGAGAGAAATAATCAATGTTGAAGCCAATAAAAAAAAAAGATGGATGTCATGGATGGGGTGAAATAAGAAATAGTTGATTACATGAAATGTTTAAGGGAAAGAGCTTAACAAGTGCACCAAAAAGGAATGCTAGTGGGTCCTTTTCAAAGTAGGTTCATGTCCTTTATGTCCTAAAAAACCCATAAACCAAAGAGTCCATAGGCTCTAGGAATGACATATGGAGACAATGGTTAAGAACTTACCCACAAGAGTGTACCAAAGAATAACAATGTGTCAACCAAGATATATACTAATCATAAAAGTGGCAATGAGGTGGAATATGGGAGAAATATGGAAAGAAAAGAAAAGAAAAAATGGAATGGGGTCCCCAAAATCAAGGTTGTGTAAAGTCCCTTGTGTATTGTGTGGTTAAGGAGACTTAATAAAATTTTGTTCAAATCCAGATTCAGACTAATCACATCTAGTGACCTCGCATCAACACACTTGACTAACCTATTCTCCTAAAGCAACAAGAATGCTTTTATAGAGAAACTACCATTTCAACAAGAGAAGAATAGAGGAGCAGGAAGCAAGAAAGGGCCTTAGTTAGAGGGAACCTTTAGGCATGGGTAACATGTCTTTCCAGTGCCATAACAAGTGCTTGTAGCCTATGTTTCTTTATTATGTCTAAGGGGTGTGCTTTGAATTCCTACTAGTTTTTTTTCCTTTTAGAGTGAGAACCAAATCATGCAAAGACTTATTTGATTTAGTGATATTGGTCAATAGCGAAATGGTAGAAAACCTATGAAAAACATCCAAGTACCCAAGAGAATAGCCAACACAAATGTGTTGAATCCCCTTGAAGTCACATCCTTTTCAATCCATTTGAATCGTTTCTTGGTAGGAAGAATACCAAGCCACCAATTCATTAATAAGTTTTCTTAGAAAAAGGTACAATACATTTCCAAAACAAAGGAAGACCATAGAGTTGTATGGATGAATGGATGACGTGGACTCATTGCCTGTTTTATCAAAAGAACCCATATCTTAGCACTAACATTAAAAGTCAAAGGTAAAAACTAAACATTAGCAATCAACATCATTATAGTACAATCCACCATCATGAGCACTTATTATACGATGAGTCAGAGTAATTCAAACAAAATGTAATAGAGAAAGAAATAGTAAAAAATTTTAATGATGGTCTAAAAAAAAGTAAAGATGAAGAATGTGTAAAACAAAAATGTGTAAAACAAAAAAGCAAAGGAAAGTAAGGGCTTAGAGTGGTAAGGGCCATCTCCCCCATGACTAAGTTGGAAGGATGAGATCCAAAATAATGAGCAAGCTTGTCCATTAATAGAGGTAGCATTAGTACTGGCCATTTTAGACTCATGAAAAGGTTTGGTTTGCTAAATGTTGACTAATAATTTCCTATCTAGGCTTCTAGGTTTATAGATCATCATGGACCCTAAAGGAAAAGTTTCATGAATGATATAAGGTCCTTTCCACAACATTTGAAATTTAGTTCATTGTGGCACATGTGTAGGATTCCAATAAAGAACCTTATCTCCTGGTTGATATGTAACTTTCCTAATTCTTAGGTCATGATGTTGCTTGTTAAAGGCCTTGTACAATTCATTGCATGATAGGGTAGCTAGTTAGTTTTCATCTAGTAAGTTAAGGTTCATTAACCATTCTTTCTATGCTAGACTGAGGTCAACATTGAGGTCACATGCTATAGATAGTGTATGGAGCTTAGCTTGGATAGGAAGTGTTGGAAGTTTACCATACACTAACTTAGGGAGAATAACCTATAGGAATTTTCCATCTGGAGTGGTATGTGAAAAGAGCATTATTTAGTTTAGTGCTCCAATATTGCCTATATTTGTTAATGGTTCATGTCAATATTTTTGTGATCTCCCTATTAGTGACCTCAGCTTGACCATTCGCTTGAGGATGATATGGTGTAGTCAGCTTATGCTTAACTCCTAAGTGTTGCATTAATTTTCAAAAGGTTGCACCTGTAAAATGTTTACCATTATCAGAAATAAGTGCATGAGGCACACCAAACCTATTTATGATTTGTTGTTGAAAAAATTGTGTAGCGGTAGATGAAGTATAGTCAGTAATAGTGACTACTGCTGCCCATTTTGTAAAATAGTCCACAACAACAATAATGTAGTCTTTTCCATTGGACATTGGTGTGATAGGCCCCATAAAATTAATACCCCAGATGTCGAAGGGTTCTACAGGTTGAATCCATTATTGTGGATCCTCCATTCTAGTAGTCATTCCCCCATCGCATTCGCAGTGCTCACAAGATTGGACGAAATGATGAGCATCCTGGAACAATGTAGGCCAATAATATCCTACAAGAAAGATTTTAATGTTTGTTCATCTCCTAGTGTAATGACCCCCACAAGGGCCCTCATGAGTGTCTTGGAGAACTTGTAATTGATCTACATTAGGAACATATCATCAGACCAGGCCATCAAGACAAACCTTATAGTGGTGTCTATTGATTTCCATGAAATATTTGGCTTGGTGAAGAAACTATTATTTCTTTTTAACGTCTAGGCCTTGTGGTGTTTCTTGTGTGAGAAGATAGGTAAGAATGTTATTATACTAATTTGTATCTCTAGTTAATTGATTATTTATTACACCTGTGAAGAGGAGATCATTAGGGAAGTAGTTAAACATTGGATATTTGTCCTCTTATTTGTCCCATCATAACTAAGATAAATGATCAGCAATAACATTCTTGGTGCCTTTACGATCGATCATCGTAAAATCGAACTCTTGTAAGATCATGAGCCATCATATGATGCAAGGGCTCACCATTAGTTTATTCATTAGGAATTGTATTGCACTATGATCCATGGGTGCAAATATCTTATAGCCCAATACATAGTGCCTAAACTTTTCTAGTGCAAACACCACAACCATTAACTCTTTTTATTTTGTGGTGTAGTTGAGCTATGCACCAGTAATACTTTGACTTGCATAGTGAATGTAATAGGGCCATTTCTAGTCATCGATCTATGTAAGTACAACTCCTAAAGCAAAGTTGGACACATTAGTCATTATGTGGAATGGTTTGGACCAGTCAGGAGCTTGTAGAATGGGTGTTTCTATGAGCTTCTACTTCAAGGTTTGGAAAGCTAGCTCACATTCCTTGGTCCATTTAAAGGGTATGTCCTTCTTCATTAATTTTACCAATGGTTTTAAAATCTTGGAAAATTTCTTGATGAAGAGTCTATAATAGGCAGTATGTCCAAGGAATGATCAGATGTATTTTATAGTTTCAAGTTGATGAGTATTCCTTGGATGACTTTAATTTTGTTAGGATCTACCTCCATCCATATTTGTGAAATTTTATGCCCTAATACAATGCCCTCTTGGACCATTAAGTGGCTTTTATGCTAGTTGAGCCTTAGATTAGTTTCTACACATCGTTTTAGTACTTGCTCGAATTGGTCCAATGATTGTTCGAAGTTTGCTCTGTAGGTGGAGAAATCATCCGTAAAGACCTCCACATAATTCCCTATTTAATACTAAAATATACTTAAAACCACACATTGAAAGGTTTCTGGGGCATTGCACAAGCCAAACAACATATGCCTATATGCAAATGTCCCCCAAGGACTTGTGAATGTAGTCTTGGCTTGGTCTTCTAGTGCTACTTGAATTTGATTGTACCGACTATACCATCTAGAAAACTATAATAGCAATGCCCTGCAATGGTATATAAGACTTGGTCAATAAATGGCAATGGGAAATGATCTTTAAATTTTTCCATTTTTAGTATCCTAAAGTCTATATACATCCTCCATTTACCTCCATTTTTAGGAACAATGACTAATGGGCTAACCCATTCATTGTTAGCAATTGGGTAGATGAACCTGACTTTTAGAAGTTGGTCAATTTCTTTCTTAACTACTTGCTTAAGCTTTGGGTTCAATCACCTTTTCAGCTATTGTCAAGGCTTCATGGATGGGTTAGTGTAATTTCTATGTTAGCATATCCTAGGATCTATTCTGGTTAATTCAGGATATGACCAAGCAAAGGCTTTCAACCATTTGTTTACCATCTTCAGTAGCATTTCTTTTTGTTGAGGAGCAAGCTTAGTGTTGATGATTACTGGTTTTCCATTTTTGAGAAATGTGTACTCCATACTAGTGGGCAATGATTTTAACTTAAGGGGCTCTTACTTAAACTTGTCAAGAATTTCCAACTTTCCTTAATTGATATTTTCAATGTCAAGACTTGAAAGTTGGCGATGGACTTGCTCTAATGTATTTATGCTATTGATATAGGCATAAGTCAAGCTCTCAGTTGGTTCCATGCATAGAGTTGAATTGCTCTCTTAGTCAGCTATCAACCACTAGGTGCCTTCCTATCTCATGGCTACTGCATACAAGCATCTTTGTAAGTTAGTTATTTGTGAACACTGGTTGCATGCAGGCAATGTTAAATGTTGCACAAACTAGGACTTCTTCACACAGTTACATCCTATATCACTATATGCGATGCATGGAACTTTTTTCTTCTCGATCTTTTCAAATGTATTTTCTTTTGATATTTCTAGGGAAAGATCACATATTCCTAGGATTGCATCAATCGTGCTTAGCCATGCTCTTCCCATTATGATTGGGAAGTCCCCCTTACAATTGTTAACTTGAATCACTAGGAAATTAGCTAGATATGACCACCCAAAAATAGTGTTAATAATGTCTTCCACTAGTCCTAATGGGATAGTGATGGACTGGTCGACCAACTCTAAATGAATGTTACTCTTTTTTGATGGAGGCATGTTGCAAGCTTTGTACATTTCTTGAGAGATAAAGTTAACACCAGAACCTGAATCCAAAAGAGCTTTGTAAGGATCATTCTCAATAATTTGTAATTATATAATAGGACTTTCAAGATTAGATAATTTCCTAAGAAGATGGCTAGATTTGATCCAATTAGTGATGGCGTGAGTTAACATGACAGTGTGTGTTAAGTGTGGTCTTTGGTTTGAAGAAAGTTTCGAAGATTCAAATGGTAGTGAGGTTTTTGGAGAGTTAGCCACTTGTGGTTGTAAGGACTTGGTTGGACTATTGGTTCTAAAGAAAGGTCTTTTCTTTGATTGGTTGTCTGAACCAATAGTAGGTTGAGGATTGACAGCCCTTGTAGCGTTACATTACTACGGCTAGCTAGGAAGCTCGCCTTGCATAGTTGGAGTAGGTGGTAGTGGAGCTAAGGGTGAGAGAGGTGTAGTTGAATGAGAAGGATAGTACATATGTTGAAAATCACTCCTAGGAGAAGGAGTTATATAGTACTCGTGAATCTGGTAGTGAGATTGAGGAGCAACGTGACTAGTAGAGTCACATGGAGAGATCAGCTGCTAAACATAATATCTGTATGGGTCAAGTTGACAGTAAGGATATTGTTGACATGGTAGTGCCATCCCCCATGATTGTGGGTGTTTCCACTATTGATACTATTTATTTATTTGTGGTGGCACTCCACTCAAATAATATGTTAAGGGTTGGTGGAACTATCTTGGGTTACCTTGAGGATAAGGTAACCTTTTGGGTGCTTGTCATTTGTTTAATCATGGGTTTAGTTCATACACCCTAGACTCTTGCAGATGTGACACTATTGGGCAACATCCTTTAAGATGGTCATATTGGCATATCTCACATCCACCATCATTATTTATGTCTAAATCCACAACCTCTTCAATGAAGACAACTTTTCCCTTACCCTTGTTATGTGCATACTCAGCTTCTTTCTTTTTCCTTCTCTCCTGGTCATTACTTTGCTCCCTAGACTCCTCTTCTATTTTTAGAATGGTTTGAAATTTATCATCTAGGGAGTTCCATATTTGATCTACCTTTGCTAATACTTCTGATGTAGAATTTTTGAATGGGAAGGTCTTTTTATTCACCATCTCCTCAAGTGGTGACTCTTCTTCATCTTTGCAAAATCTAATTTCCTTCTTTCGGAGTGAAGGATCTCTATTGTACTCCTTTGCACTTTCTCTTTTCCTTAATTCACCTTCCTCCTTGGAAACTTGCTCCAAAAATCTTTGTATTTGGTGGACTCTGAGCTCAAATAGCCTTCCTTGGGCATAAGTCCCAAGGGTTCTTCGCATTTTGTACCTAAGCCCATCTACGAGATGATGTAGTTTTTCCTTTTTTGAGTAACCATGGCTAGGGAAACAATGTAATAACATATAATATTGGCCCATTCTAGCATCCAAGGGTTCATGTCCTCCTTGTTTCCATCATTGGATTTTCTTACATAGGTTGGATACTTAGGAGTACATTTGATACTTATCATTGAATAGCTCTAACATGGTACTCCATTGACGAATGGATTTTAGTTCTAAGGATCAGTAACGGGTTTCCGCTTCCTTTATCAGTATCCTTGGAAAAAAATTTAAGTTTTGCCACTCATTTTCTATGTTTTGCAAGGCGCATGCATTGTGGAATGTTTGTAAATGGTTTTGAGGATCAGCATTGTATGCCCCTTCAAATCGTGGGATGTTATTCATGTATAGTCTTTTGATCCTATTGTCTTTCTAGTGGCTTTTTGGGATTCTAACAACCTCTGATATATCTAACATACTTTGGGTGGTGAGTAGGGGTTCATCATGATCATATTTTCTATGGCATCTATGATTCCTATACTATTCCCTACTGTCCCTTCTTTTGTGATGTGTCTCTTTGAAATGCCCTCATGCCCATTCTCGACTATTTTGACTATGATCTCTATTTCACTTACCCTTATCCTCATGGTCTTTCCCCTTGCGACTATGTTTAGATCTTGAAGAAGAGGGGGAAGGAGATGATGAAGGTGAAGAGGAAGGAGGACTAGTACCATGATGGTGCCTTTCATCTTCTCTTTGGTGGTCATGACCTTGGTCATTGTCATGATAAGAATGTCCATCATTGTCACATGTTCATGTTCCTTTTCTAGACCCTTTTTCCATTGGTATCAAAAACTGGATTATGGATAGTTGAATAAAGGTTCTAATATACAATTCCTTGACAAAAGTCAATGAGAGGAAAATCATTTTGTGGAAAACCTACCAAGGTAGGTTCACCATCCTATTTTTTACTTAGGACATATGGGACATCTTGAGACCACTTTCCCTTCATAGATTTGTAATGTCTCTCTTATTGTATGTCCCTTTTGCGTTGTGCCTCTGTAGATTGATAATCCCTCAAATCTTGTTCATGCACAACATACTCCGAATGTAAGTGATGCATACCAATTAGTGTGAGAGCACAAAGAAGCATGCTTGGGATTGAGCGATCAGGAGGTAGCATTATGTTACCTTCTAAATCATGCCAATGAATTTGTTCATCCTAGTGGAGGATAAAGGTAAAGTCTAGTATATACTCATCAAGATGAGCATATACCAAGCAAAACTGTTGGGGTATTAGTGGACTATCTTCTACACTTTGCATTTGAATATTCCTAGTGTCAGACCTAGGTGGTGAAGCACTCTCATAAGAAAGAGATATGATTGATTATTCAATGTGCAATACTCTCTTTTTTTGATGATTATAGGATAACCAACCCTAAGGGTTCGTTCCAATGATGGAAATATTTCCTAAGTTCTAATCAACACACAAACAACAAAAACCCCAGAAATGGTGTCAATGATGAGCAGCAAGGTACCCATATGCCCAACCATACGAATATGAGTGTTCACGCACGATCTAGTCAAACTCCAAGGATTAACTACTTATGCGCTTACATAAAACAATGATGGGCTATCCGATCATTATCTTCCCAAGCTTACTTATAAGGCACAATTGTATGGTTAAGTAAACTTGAGGTATCTGATTTTTATGCTTTTTATGTTTTATGTTCTTGGTGCTTAAAATGAAGAAATGGAATAATTGAGTAACTAATTTAATTTAACTAATTAACTATGCTCCAACTAGTCCTGACATCAGCATCCATTCCCACTTATCGAACACATCCTGAACCAGAGTAACACTACTAGGGCTACCAAATGCTAGTCGTTACTAGGTTACCAAGTGTTCCATGTATGCTCAAAGTGATTGTACTATGTGTGGTAATTCATTGATGAGTAATAATTAAGAATTCAATGGAAATAACATCAATTAACTATTGAAAGCATCAAATAATAGTAAATAACATGAAATGCAATAATTAAGCTATTCTGAATGTTGTAAGGCTTATCATAAAGTTTTTCTTTATTTCTAATCACAAGGTGTTCTTAGGTACAAAATGCTCAAATAAAGATTCATTCACTCAATGACTCCTACTCTGAACACTCAAAAATAATTCTATCTCTGGAAAGGGAAAACTACAAGAGTTCAGCTAAGGGACTAAGAAGCTGACTATGAAATCAAGTGCCCTTGTCTCTTATTTATAAGTGATGAGAAAAGTTCCAACATCGCATGCCTGATATCTCTTCACCCACTTTGATATTGTGTATTCGATATCGAGGGCCTGATATTGTAGGTCCGATATCAAGGGTCTAATATCGGGACTCATCGCCTGTCAACAAAGCCTTGCTGATGCATCCTTGTTAATGCATCTTAGATGCATCGATGCATATGTCAATTATGATGTGTTGATGCATCAATTGGCAATGCATCTTAGATGCATTGATGTAGCCTCATCAATGCATCCCTATTGATGCATCCTTGTTGATGCATCCCCGTCAATGCAACTGAATGTGTTAAGGCATTCCCATTGATGAAATGCTAGTATTTGTCTATAAATATGTGATGACTTGCCAATATTTGGTTTTATTTGATTAATAGTATAGCCAAAATCTTGGAATTTTATTTCGTAATCTTAGTAAATAGTTAGTGAATACCCATAGTATGGATTTGAGGAAATTATATGGAGTCTTATTCAAGTTGCATTGTACTTGGACATATTCCATAAATGATAATAAGATCAAGATTGATTCATATTAATTATAGCACTTTGACTTAGAATAGATTTACTTTTAATGAAATTTATTTTCCATGTAATTAGTTAATATTTACTTTTCCATGCATGTTAATCAATTGAAAAAATAAGCATGACCAGTTTCAAGTGTAAAAACATGTTCGCTTGGTAATCTCAACAACTTTATTACTTGGTTCATCTAGTAGTATAACACTTGGTAATTCCAATAGTGGGTACATGAGTTTAGGACATGCACAATAATTTGAGAATAGACACTCATTGTCCTTAGGTTATCTTTGAATTTATCCTTTTGTTATTAATTAGATTAAATAATTAATATTAAGATTAGTTTAAGGCTTCAAAAACATCATCATCATATGCCTCCCATTGGACTAAACCATACATCATAAAGCTAACACTAGTGTAAGTGAGAAGACAATGACTTGTGATCAATGCTTAAAAATATTGATAACACACTAGTTCCATCCACAAAATTCAACTAGATTACACATGAATGCTTGTGATTTGTATGGTTGGGCATAGGGGGTACTTGCTACTCATCAGTCTCTAAAAAGAAATGTGCAATACTTGGGGAATAAAATCTATGCTTGTCTCAACACCCTTGATAAATGGAAGATAAAATAAAAAGAATGGCAACTTACTTGAATACCAATGAAAAGATTTTAAAATGGTAGCCAACTATGAATAGGCATTAAAAATCATCAACAGTTAGGCTTGATAAGAAGATAGATGTGCTAAAAACTAGCATTGGGCAATAGCACTGAGACTAGAGACATACTACAAATACAAATCAAATCTTTTCTTTATAATAAAGGTGAGGTGAATGAAAAAAACAAAGATGATGCAAACCTTCTAAAATTAAATATGATAACAAATGAGGATGTAAAGAAAAGCTAGGGGCACCTTGCCAAGATTCAAAGCATACCGTGGTTTTTGTTAATCCTATTGGTACTTGGTCACTTTGTAAACTCTATCTTTTTTTTTCATGAAAATGTAATATTTTTCTAACAAATCCTGTGAGTCTTTGGAAGTAATAAAGTTTATATTTTATTTTTAATAAATAAAAAAGGAAATGACAATGAAAATAAAGAAATGAAAAAGCAAAACTGGTTTGAGTTTAAATAAAAAAGATGAAAATAAAATAAATCAAAAAATAAATTTAAATTCACAACATTTATTTAGAAGCTTCATCATCATAAGATCTAAAACCAAAACAAACATATAGCCACAAGATCTATAATCAACACAAGAAAAGTTGTTGATTCAAAATATGTTTATGAAATTTAATATAACTTTGTAAACAGTTTAGCATTGGCCTAAGTTATTCTTGTAGTGGTGAATCATTAAAATTGTAGAGTAGCAAGATTCATTAAAAGAAATAAGTCATGCAATTTATCCAATTTGAAACTTATCATATAAGGAGTCCCACATTTTATTTACCTTAGCTAATATTTCAGTAACTGATTTCTATATCAGAAAGGTTTTCCTCTGCACTACTTTATCAAGTGGTGCCTCCTCCTCATTATCATAGAAATGTACTTACCTTAGTGAAATAAGGAATAATACATGCTTAGGGTTGCATCCAATGACTCATGATTACCTTGCTTCCAACCTTGGATTTGCCTCTACAAATTGGACACTCTAGAGTATGCTTGATACTTGTCATTGAACAACTCTAGCATTGTACATCATCAACGAATAAATTTTAGTTCTGAGGACTGGAACCAGCTTTCAACTTCTTTTATGAGTGTATTGGAGGACAATTTCAATGATTTTTTATTCATTCTCAATATTTTGCAAGGCATAGGCATCATGAAAGTATTTTAGGTGATTATGTGGATCTCAGTTATATCCCCCTTCAAATTTAGGAATATTGTTCATATCCAACCTTTTGATCCAGCTATCTTTCAAGTGCTTGGTTGAAATTCTAACAACCTTTGAAATGTTTAGTATGTTCCTTGTAGTTAGCAAAGGCTCATCATAGTCATAATGATTTAGGCGGCCCTTGTCATGGCCACAATATCTATGATGGGTTCTACTATCCCTTCTTTCTCTATGATGCTCCTCCCCTTACTATTGTTCCTACCCCTACTATTTGTTATCTAGGTGAGATCTACTATCATTTCTATCCCACCATTCATCACCATCCCGATCCCTACTATTCTTTCTATTATCATGGCCTCTGCTACTATTCTTTGATCCCTACCCTATTTCTTATGTTTATCTTTATCTTGGTGATTTCATTATTCTTGCCTTTTGGTGATCAGTTGTAGCTACAATCTTTTGAGGCCCTTTGGTCTTGAGAACGATTCTTCCCATCACCAAGGTTGTCCACAATTGATTACAACCATTGGTTAAGGGTCTCCCCATAAAAGAAGGGGGGAGAAACTATGTATTGGNAATCCTTCCTCAAATGGGTATCTATAGGATGATAAGGCCTCTAAAGGGGATCATGGGCTTCATATTTTGAATTAAGTTTAGTGATGCCATACTAGATTAGATTGTTCATCAACATTGCAGGAATTAATTGGTTAGGGGACAACATGATGCTATCCTCCATATCCCTTCAATGCAACTTCTCATCCTAATGTAGGATGAAGGTAATGTTTGGAGTGTAAGGATTAGGACAGGTGTAAACAACATAGAATTATTAGGGCATCTACATTGTAAGAACCTCCTATCTCTAATTGGTTCTACTAGTATGTGGTGGAGATTCATTCTTGTGAGAAGAAGCCATATTAGTCTTTTTTTTAAAACAACGTGCATTTTTTTTTATGTTTGTTATGATTTGTAATTTAATGGTTTTTACAACATCTATCTATGATTTAATATCTTTCTTACTTAGCACACTTAGCTAGACTAAATTGTCAAAAACGGTGCCAATGATGAGCAACAAGTAGTCCTTTCAACCAACCATAAGAATGACAAGTGTTCACTAGAGATCTGGTCGAATTCCATGAATTAGTCCCTAAGTGTACTGATAGATAAAGATAGTGACTAGGGAATTATGATCATTGTCTTCATGGCTCTCACTTGTGTAAGCTTAATTGTATAGTTAAGTGTAAGCCAAGGCATATGATATTTATTTATATTTTGTGTATTTATTTATTTAATATAAGTATTGAAGAAAAAATAATTAGTGATTTTTAAGCTAAATAGCCTAACATAAGTATCTAGGCGAACTTTCCATACACATCCTGAACTCATATTAATGCTATTGGGTTACCAAAGGCCTATTGCTAGGCATACCAAATAACCACTACTGGGATTACCATGTGTTAAATGATATGTTTGAAGTGGTTGTACTTATGTGTTGATTATTAAATGCTTTAATTAACTAAGGATAAGAATGTAAATTGCATGAATGATAAAGTACATGAAAATAAGCATTAATCTATTCTAAGTGCTATAAGGAGTTTAAAGCATCTCATCTATATTGTTGTTACATCTATTTGTCTAGGTATAATGATGATCGAATAAGGATTCATACAATTCCTTGAAGTCCCACTATGGGTGCTTAGAAAATATTCTAACTCTAATAGAAGAAAATTGCAACAAATTGACTACTCTAATGACATAATGTGCCATGAATGTGGTGGGTACATGGATTTATATAGGTGTGACATGACACTACCTTGACACATCTACGCCAATACATCAAATCATGCATTGATGGGGCTACATCAAATCATGCATTGATGGGGCTACATCAAATGGGCTGCATCGATGTAGCTAGACTATTGATTCACTAGGAATCTTCTTAAACTTGCCCCAATTTTAGGAGAAGAGCCAATTGTAGCATGAAAATAATCTTGAAGACATAAAAGGAAATTGTTTTTCCCTTCATATCATTGTCTCATTTTAGTTATTTCATCTCCTTTAATCTCATTCCAAGATTTCATTATTTTATCAAATTCAACCTTGTTTCAATTTGACATCATTCCTATTATCACTCTAGAGAATATAAGAAGAAGAAGATCTTACTTGGAGATCATTCTCCATTATTTTCCATTTTGTATCTTTTATGGTTGTAGATATGAGAAGAATGCCAAGTTGAAGGATGGGTTTCTTATCCATCCAAAAATTCATCAAAGTCAAGTAAAACCAAGTTCTACTAAAAATTTATTTTAGCTCTTAAACTAATGCAAAGTCCTGCAAATCTTAGTTATTTATACTACTCTTGCTATTGCTAAGTTACCATCATCATCCATAGTTCATGTGGCATAGTATATTCTTCATTTCAACATCATTTTAAGTTTGATTTTGGCATTTTCATGAAACCATGAGTTTACCATAAGTTTACCATGACTCATGATTTAATTAAAAATAAACTATAACCTCACAATGAGTTGTGTTGTAGAGAAGTAAAGGACTCTATTTCAACAAACAATGAATTTATGACAAGTTGTGGTATTACACTCACTTGGCATAAATTACATTCTTTTCCTTTGGTTTTTCTACTAATGGTCATGTTTTATTCTTTATTATGAAGTCATACTCCTTTTGCATAGCATCCTTCCATACTTTAATTTTTAGATCTTTCATTACACTTGATAGTTCATTTATTAGGGTTGAATTTGAAACATTAGAGTTAGCTTGACTTTTTGTAAACCTTCTTTGAAAGTTATTGTCTAGCATTTGAGATGAGGGGCGGTCTTTTTCTACCCATGGTCTTGGGTCATAGGGTTACTTCTCCTTCTTATTATCTTCTTACTTACTATATAATGAGTATGACTTGGACATGAGATGGTCATGATCCCTTGAAATTAAAAATCTCTAAAACACAAAAAAGCATGCTTGATTCTCAATCATGGTGGAGTAGTTTCAAGGTCATGCTATAATGAAACAAATAGAAAAAAAGTTTGAATTCAAGATTTGAGACTCAAAAATTTATAATTATGTCCCAAACTTTGTGGGAGGACTGATTGAGGTTTGAATTATAACTTTAAAATATCAAATTTTAAAGAAACATACATGTAACATGATTTTGAGCCTTAGAAGATGCTCTTCCACATAAATGCTTGAGAAACATACATCATACTTCTTGGGAAATGACTTAAAACGTGACAAACAACTTGAAAAAAATTAATTCTATTTAGAATTCAAGCTAAATAGCTTGATTCTTGATCAAAGAACATTTAGAGAGAGCTTACAACATTAAATGTATAAAGAGAGAGATGAAACCTTAATATAAAACATGCATGAAGCATGCAAGAATGAATGAAACTAGGATAAGAAACAAAATAGAGATAAATCAAGTAGTGAATCCCAACACTTGAGAGTAACTAGAAAAGTTCCTTCAATTTTGAAACACTTTAAACCCTTCAATGCTTTAAAGCTTCAAACATCTCAAACATTAAATGAACATAAAATTTAATTCAAACTATGAAAAAAACTTATGAGAAATCAGTATTAAGAGAACATTCATAAGAGAATTTTGTTTGAATGTAAGAATCCTTGTAAATTCATCCTTAAAAGAATATGGAAGAAGAATCCATGATGTGTGATTCACTTCTCAAGATGAGAGAATTGGGCTTACAAGAATGCAAGAAGAGAAGAGAGGAATGAAGCTAAGAGAGCTTCAATGAAGTACATAAAAACTTGCACAAACACTCAAATGAAGGAAAAGGAAGAGCTTATTTATTTATGTCAACTTGCTTGGCATCTTACAATAGAAGGACTTCATCTTTATTTATACTTTTTTCTATAAAGGATCTTGCCTCTTTTAGTATGGGCCTTACGTGAAACCTTTTAGTTCTTTCTCTTCTTTTTTGAACATTAGCTCTCAACCTAACTTTCTGATGAGCAGCGAGGTACCCCCTACACTCAACCATACGAATATGAGTGTTTCACGCACAATCTGGTCGAATTCCAAGGACTATGTGCTTATGCACCCTTGTGGAACAAGGATAGGTTGGTTGATCATTGTCTTTCCAAGCTTACCTATATGTCATGATTGTATGGTTAAGTAAGCTTAAGGCATATGATTTTTATAGCTTTTATGATTTTATGTCCTATGCTAGTAGGGAAGCAGAGAGGTAACCAAGTGACTAATTTAACTTAACTACTCGTTAACTAAGTTCTAACTAATCCTAACACCAGCATCCATTCCCACTTGCCGTACACATTCTGAACTAGTGCAACACTGCTAGGATAACCAAACGCTAATTGTTATTGGGTTACCAAGCATTACATGCATGCTCAAAGTGGTCATGATTATGTAATTTAATGATTTTCTTAATTGATCAAAATGAATTTCTGTGCTAATAACAAAAATGTAAAGTGCATAAAATAAAATAAATGCATAAGAAAATAAAATAAAAGAAATGCATAAGAAAACAAATCTCAAGTGCTACAAGGATGAATCAAAGAGCTCGTCTTTATTTCTATACACAAGGTGTGCTCAAGTACACAATGTTCAAATAAATATCCATCCACACTTAGACCTCCTGCTGTGGGCACTTGAAAAATACTCTAACTTTCAAATAGACTATAAGAGTTTTGCTACTTGACTGCTAAAAGACTTCCTCCAAATTGTGTGCCTGGGCACTGTATTTATAGGCTTGGGAGCAACTACTCTAATAATTAGAGTAACTGCTCTAATAATTCGAATAACTACTAAAGTAATTGCTAGAGTAACCACTCTAATCATGAGAATAACTACTAGCGAAATTTCTAGAGTAACCACTCTAATAATTAGAGTAATTGCTAGAGTAACCACTCTAATAATTAGAATAACTACTAGAGTAACTGCTAGAGTAACCACTCTTATCATACCCCCATGACTGAATGAAAACTTGTCCTCAAGTTCCTTATAAAATATTGGGAAGGTATGGGATTATTGACTAATTGACAACGAACAGTGGAATGGGATGATAGACTCAACATGCCCATTGAATGGATCAATAAGCATATTACAACATTAGTGTTCATGACCATTTTGGTGAACACTTGTACATAAATGACATCCAAGCCTTTATTTGATAGCTTGTAGAGAAAGAGAGAGAAAGAAAATGGAGTGTGTTACCACTAATGCTAAGATTGTGCTTTTTGTTATTTATCCATAGCCATGCCACCAAACTTGCTCCTTTCATAAATGCTCTAGTTTTGGTCCATCCTGAGTGCTGCCTCCAAGCCTAGTCCATTATTTGTATGATCGCCATTTGCACACACAACACAGTCACAAATGAGCAAGGATAGATAAACCACAATGCAGTTGATACCTTGCCTCAATATGAAGCACATTGGTTGAGTTGTGGTTATGGTAGAACCTGGTTTGGAGATTTATCACAGGTGACTACCCAAGGTGTAGGGCTTAGGTGAATAGTAAAATGAAATAAACTGAAAAATTTGTGCCAAGGCCCCAACGACTAAGAGTGAACCTCTTGTAGCTATAAGATGAAAAAACATGAGGAACAAGAAAGATGAAAAATATCAATGACAATGGCAATAAAATGGATGTCATGGATGGGGATGAAACAAGAAATGATTAATTGTAGGAAATGTTTAAGGGAAAGAAGTTAATAATTGTACCAAAAAGAAATGCCATTGGGTCATCCCCAAAGCAGGCTCATGCCCTTTATGCCTTGACAAACCCACAAACCAAATAGTTCATAGGCTCTAGAAATGTCATTTGGAAGCAGGAGTTAAAAATTTACCTATAAGAATTCACCAATGCAAAACAATGCATCAACCTAAAATAGACTAATGATAAAATTGACAATGAGGTGGAAAATGGAAAAAAATATGGAGAGGAGAGAATGGAATGGAATCCCAAGAACAAGGTTGTGTAAAACCTCTTGTGTATTTCATGGTTAAGATAACTAAGTAGAACTCATTCCAAATCTAGACTCAAACCAACCACATTCAATGACCTTGCATCAATACACTTGGCCAATCCATCCACTTGAAGCAACAAGAATGCTTCCACAAAAATTCACCACCATTTCGAGGAGAGTGAGATGGAGAAGCAGGAAGCAAGAAAGGGCCTTAGTTAGAGAAAACCTTTAGGCATGGGTAACATGTCTTTCCAGTGCCATAACTAGTTCTTATAGCCCATATTGATTTATTATGTCTAAGGGGTGTGGTTTGAATTCTCACATTTTTCTCTTTTTTCTCTTTTTTTTTGATGTTTATCCAAAAGAACTACACTATGCAAAGACTTATTTTTATTCATTCAGCTACCTAATATTTGAACAATGTCAGAATGGCAGAAAACCCAAGAAAAAGCATCCAAGCACCCAAGAGGATGGACAAAACCAATGCATTGAATCCCCTTGAAGTCACACCCTTTTCATCCTTTGAGTCTTTTCTTGGTTTGAAAAATACCCAGCCACCAATTCATTAATAAGTTTACTTAGAAAAAGGGGACTATACAGTTCCAAGCCAAAGGAGACC
>MNCI01035818.1:73863-100343 GCA_015680685.1 Gnetum montanum
ATTTGAAATTTAGTACATTGTGGCACATGTGTGGGATTCCAATAGAGAACCTTATCTCCTAGCTAATATTTAACTTTTCTAATTCTTAGGTCATGACATTGTTTATTGAAGGCCTTGTGCAATTTGTTAGATGATAGGGCAGCTAATCGGTTTTCATCTAGCAAGTTAAGGATTACTAACCATTTTTTCTATGCTAGATCAAGGTCAAGGTTGAGGTCACATGCCGTGGATAATTTATGGAGCTCAGTTTGAATGGAAAGTGTTGGTAATTTACCATACACTAACTCATAGGGAGAGTAGCCTGTAGGGAGTTTCCATGTGGAGTGGTATGCCCAAAGAGCATCATTCAATTTAGTGCTCCAGTCTCGCCTAAACTTGCTAATAGTTCTTATCAATATCTTCGTAATCTCCCTGTTGGTGACTTCTACTTGACCGTTCGCTTGGGGTGGTATGGTGTAGTCAATTTATTCTCAACCCCTAAGTGTTGCATTAATTTCTGAAAAGTTGCACATATGAAGTGGGCACCATTATCTAAAATAAGTGCATGAGGCACACCAAACCTATTTATGATTTTTTGTTGAACAAATCGTGCAGCTGTAGATGATGTACAATCCTTAACAGTAGCTACTTCTACCCATTTATTTAGGTAATCAATAGCAACAATGATATAGGCTTTTCCATTTAACATTGGTGTAATTGACCCCATAAAATTAATTCCCCAAATGTTGAACGGTTCTAATGGTTGGATCCATTATTGCGGACCCTCCATTCTAGCAGTTATTTCCCCATCACGTTGACAGTGCTCACAAGATTGGACAAATTGATGGGTGTCTCGAAACAATGTAGGCCAATAATATCCTACAAGCAAGATCTTGATGGCCATTTGTCTCTTAGTGTAATGACCCCCACAAGGACCCTCATGAGCATCTTGGAGAACTTGCAGTTGATCTATATTGGGGACATACCATCAAACCAAGCCATCATAACGCACTTTGTAAAGTTTCCTATTAATCTCCATAAAGTACTTGGCTCGGTGAAGAAACTTTTTTTCTTCTTAAGGTTTAATACTTGTGGTGTTTGTTGGGTGAGGAGATAGGTAAGAATGCTACTGTACTAGTTTGTCTTCATGGGTGATTGATTACTCACTACACCAGTAAAGAGGAATTCATTAGGAAAATAATCAAAAATTGGATACTCATCCTCTTTGTTATCACATCACAACTAAGATAAATGATCAGCAACTACGTTCTTGATGCCTTTACGATCAATCATTGTAAGATCGAACTCTTGTAAGATTATAAGCCATCGTATGATATGAGGGCTTACCATTGGCTTATTCATGAGGAACCTTATTGCACTATGATTTGTATGTATATATACATTATATCCCAATACATAGTGTCTAAACTTTTCTAGTGCAAACACTATAGCCATTAATTCTTTCTCTATGGTAGTGTAGTTAAGTTGTGCACCAGCGATACTTCTACTTGCACAGTGGATATAATAAGAATGCTTTTGGTCATCTAACTATGTAAGTACGGCTCCTAATGAATAGTTAGATGTGTCAATCATGATATGGAATGGTTTGGACCAATCAGGAGCTTGTAGAATGGGTGTTTCTACTAGCTTCTATTTCAGAGTTTGAAAAGCTAATTCACATTCCCTGGTCCACTCGAAAGGTACATCCTTTTTCATTAATTCCGCCAATGGTTTGGAAACCTTTGAAAAGTTCTTAATAAATCTCCTATAGTAGCCAATATGTCCAAGGAATGACTGAATATCTTTGATAGTTTCTAGTTGATGGGTAATTCCTTGGATAACTTTGATTTTCTCGGGGTTTACCTCTATCCCTGTGTGTGAGATTTTGTGCCCTAGTACTATATCCTCTTGGATCATCAAATGGCTTTTCTGCCAATTGAGCCTCAAATTGGTTTCTACACATCTTTATAATACTTGCTCTAACTAGTCCAAGGCTTGATCAAAGTTTGCTCCATAGGTGGAGAAATCATCCATAAAGACTTCTACACCATTTCCTATTTGTTGTTGGAAGATACTTAGAACTAGTCGTTGAAATGTTGCAAGGGCATTGCACAAGCCAAACAACATTTGTTTCTATGCAAATGTTCCCTAAGGACTGGTGAACATAGTCTTCGCTTGGTCTTCTAGGGCTATTTATATTTGATTATATTCGCTATATCCATCCAGAAAATTGTAGTAGTGATGCCCTGCAATGGTGTCTAAGACTTGGTCAACAAATGGCAACGAAAAGTGATCTTTGAATGTTGCCATATTCAGTAGCCTAAAATCTATGCACACCCTCCATTTGCCTCCCTTTTTAGGCACAATAGCTAAGGGGCTAACCCATTCGCTATCAGCAATGGGGTATATGAACCCAGCCTTGAGAAGTTATTCGATTTCTTCCTTGACTACTTGCTTCAACTTTGGGTTCAAATGCATCTGCAGTTGTCTTAGAGGCTTCATGGAGGGGTTGGTGTAAATCCTATGTTGGCATATCCTAGGATCTATTCTAGTTAATTTGGGATATGATCAAGTGAAGGTTTTTGACCATCTATTGATTACCTTTAGCAATTCTTCTTTCTGTTGAGGAGCAAGCTTAGCGCTGATAATTACTGATTTTCCATTTTTAAGGAACGTGTAATCCATACTGGTGGGTAATGGTTTCAGCTTGAGGGGCTTTTGCTTAAATTTCTTAGGGATTTCAAACTTCCCCCAGTTGACATTTTCAAGGTTAAGACTTGGAAGCTAGTAGTGGACTTGCTCTAATGCATCTATGCTATCAATGTAAGTGCAAGTCAAACCCTTAGTTGGTTCCATGCATATAAGTGAACTACTTTCTTGATCAGTTGTCAACCACTGAGTGCCTTCCTATTGTGTGGCTACTGCATACAGGCATCTTTATATGTTGATCACTTGTGCACACTGATTGCATGCAAGCAATGTTAAACTTTTCAAAAACTATGACCTCTATATGCAATTACACCCTGTGTCACTGTATACGATACATGGAACTTTCTTCTTCTTGATCTTTCCGAATTTATTTTCCTTTGATATTCCAAATGCATCAATGGTGCTTAGCCATGCTCTTCCCATTATGATTAGGAAGTCCCCCTTATCGGTCTTCACTTGAATAACTAGAAAGTCAACTAGGTACGACCACCCACAAATAGTGGTAACAATGTCTTCCACCAGTCCCAATGGGATAGTGATGGACTGGTCAGCCAACTCTAGATGGTTGTTTCTCTTTTTCAATGGAGGCAGGTTCTAGGCCTTGTACATTTCTTGAGAAATCAAGTTGACACTAGAACCTAAATCCAAAAGAGCCTTGCACAGTGCATTTCTAGCAATTTGTAAGTATATCAGAGGACTCCCAGGATTAGAGAATTTCCTAGCAAGGTGGCTAGCTTTGATCTAATCGGCAATGACATGTGTTAGCATGACCGTATGTGTTGAGTGTGGTGGTTGAGTTGAAGGAGGCTCCAAAGTTTTGATTGATACTGAGGCATCTAAGGAATCAACCGCTTGTGATTGCAAGGGCTTGGTTGATCTGTTGGTCCTAAAGAAAGGTATTTTCTTCATGTGGTTGTTGGAACCAATAGTAGGTTGAGAGTTAACAGCCCTTATGGCATTACATTGCTACAACCGGGTAGATATTTCACATTGCATAGTTGGAGCAAGTGGTAGTGGAGCTATTGGTGGAAGAGATAGCTGAATGAAAAGGATGATATGCTTGCAAAATATCACCCCTAGAAGAGGGAGTCCCATAATACTCATGGGCTTGGTAGTGAGGTTGAGGAGTGATGTGACCAGTAGAGTCACGTGGGGAGATTGCCTACTACACATAATATCCATATAGGTCAGGTTGTTGATAAGGATACTACTGCCTTGGTGGTGGCATTCCTCATGATTGTGGGTGCTAGCACTATTGATATTCCTCAATTGGTTGTGGTGGAGTTCCACCTAGATAATACGTTAACAGTTGGTGGAACTATCTTGGGTTACCTTGGGGGTAAGGTAACCTTCGGGGTGCTTACTATTTGTTTAATCGTGGGTTGAGTGCATACACCCCAGACTCTTGTAGATGTGAGATTATAGAGCAACATCCCTTAGGATGGTCATATTGACATATTTCACATCCACTATCATTGTCTATTTCTGACTTTATAACCTCTTCAATGATGGCAACCTTACCCTTACCCTTGCTATATGCATGTTCAGCCTCTTTCTATTTTCTTTTCTCACTACCTTGCTCTATAGAATCCTCTACTATTTTTAGAATAGTTTGAAATCTATTATTTAGGGAATCCCACATTTGGTATACCTTTGCCTAAACTTTTGATGTCATATTTTGGATAGGCAAAGTTTTCCTATTCACCATCTCTTCAAGTGGTAACTCTTCTTCATCTTCACAAATCTTACTCCCCTCTTCCAAAGGGAAGGATCTTGGTTATACTCTTCCATACTTTCTCTCTTCCATAGCTCACCTTATTCTTTAGCAACTTGCTCCAATAGTCTTTGAATTTGATGAAACCTAAGCTCAAATAATCTTCCTTGGGCATAAGTCCCAAGGGTTCTTCTCGTTTCATGCCTAAACCCATCCATGAGATGGCAGAATTGATCCCTTTGCAAATAACCATGGCCAGGACAATGATGTAATAGTGCATAGTATCAGTCCATGGTAGCATCCAAGGGTTCATGTTCTCTATGTTTCCAGCCTTGGATTTGCTTTTGCAAGTTAGATACTCGGGAGTACATTTGGTACTTGTCATTAAATAGTTCTAACATAGTACTCCACCTATGAATGGATTCTAGTTCTAAAGACTGGTACTAGCTTTCTACTTCTTTAACTAATGTCTATGGGAACAACTTAAGTTTTTGCCATTCATTCTCTATGTTCTATAAGGCACATGCATCATGGAATGCCTATAAATGATTCCAAGGATTAGCATTGTATCCCCTTTCAAATCGTGGGATGTTGTTCATATCTAATCTCTTGATCCTACTATATTTCTAATGCCTTGTTGGAATTCTAACACCCTCAATTATGTCCAACATACTTCGAGTAGTGAGGAGGGGTTCATCGTGATCATCTTGTCCATGGTGTCTATGATTCCTACGTTGTTCCCTACTCTCCCTTCTTCTATGTTGTGACTCTCTAGAGTGCCCTCGTCCCCTTTCCTAGCTATTTTGTCTATGACCTCCACTTTGCCTACCTTTATCCCCATGGTCTTTTTCTTTATGACTATGTCTGAATATTGAAGAAGATGATGAAGGTGAAGAAGAAGGAGAATCGTCACCATGACGGTGTCTACTACCTTCTCTTCTACGGTCTTGGCCCCGATCGCAATTGCAATCAAAATGTCCACCTTTATCATGAGTTTGTGTCCCTTTTTCCGACCCTTTATGCCCATGGGTATTAGAACTTGGGTTATGAATAGTGGAATGAAGGTTCTGATACAAAACCCCTTTGCCAAAGTCAAGGGGAGGAACATCGTTGGGTGGGCAACTACCTGAGGTAGGTTCACCACCCTCATTTTTGCTTAAAACATGTGGGACATCTTGAGACCACTTACCCTTCAAAGACTTATGATGTCTCTCCTATTGCAAGTTCCTTTGACATTGTGCCTCCATAGGACGGTATTCTCTCAAGTCATGGTCTTGCAGAACATATTCTACGTGTAAGTGCAGCATGCCAATTCATGTGAGAGCACGAAGAAGCATGCTCGGGACTGAATGATCAGGAGGTAACACTATGTTACCTTCTAAGTCTTGCCAACGTAGTTGTTCATCTTGGTGGAGGATAAAGGTGAAGTTTGGTATATACTCATTGGGATGAATATATACCATTTGAACTTGTTGAGGGATTGGCAGATCAACGTCATGTGTATTACGATACCAACTGTTTCTTAGTTCAGACCTAGGCGGTGAGGCACTTTCATAAGAAGGAGACATACTTGTCTATTTAGTGTGCAATGTATTCTTGTTTATTATTTTCTCAACCAACCCTAAGGGTTCATTCAAATGATGTGAATGATTTCCTATGTTCTAGTTAGCGCACAAACAACAAAGTTTCTGAGAACAGTGCCAATGATGAGAGGCAAGGTACACCTACACTCAACCATACGAATACGAGCGTTTCATGCACGATCCGGTCGAATTCCAAGGACTAGGTGCTTATGTGCCCTTGTGGAACAAGGATAGGTTGGTTGATCGTTGTCTTCCCAAGCTTACCTATATGTCACAATTGTATGGTTAAGTAAGCTTGAGGCATATGATTTATAGCTTTTATGGTTTTAAGTCCTGCACTAGTAGGGAAGGATTGAGGTAACTAAGTGACTAATTTAACTTAACTACTCATTAACTAAGTTCTAACTAATCCTAACACTAACATTCGTTCCCACTTGCCATACACATCCTGAACCAATGCAACACTATTGAGATTACCAAATGCTAATCGTTACTGGGTTACTAAGCATTACACGCATGCTGTGCTAATTTAACGATTTGCTTAATTGATCAAAATGAATTGCTGTGCTAATAACAGAAATGTAAAGTGCATAAAATAAAATAAATGCATAAAATAAAATAAAATTAAATAAATGCATAAGAAAACAAATCTCAAGTGCTACAAGGATGAATCGAAGAGCTCATCTTTATTGCCATACACAAGTTGTGCTCAGGTACACAATGCTTGAATAAAGATCAGTCCACACTTAGACCTCCACTTTGAAATACTCTAACTTTATCTAATATTTTCACTTTGTAAACCCTATCTTTGTTTTTCATGAAAATGTAATATTTGTCTAATAACAAATCTTTGGAAGCAATAAAGTTTGTCTTAGTTTTAATAAAGAAAAATGAAAATGAAAATGAAAATAAAGAAATGAAAAAATAAAACTGGTTTTAGTTTCAATAAAGAAAAATAGAAATAAAAATAAAAATAAAATAAATCAAAAAATAAAATCAAACTCGCAGCGTTTATTTAGAAGCTTCATCACCATAAGATCCAAAACCAAATCAAACGTATGGCAACAAGATCCATAGTTAATGCTTGAAAATTGTTGATTTAAAATATATTTATGAAATGTAATATAGCTTTTTAAATAGTTCCGCACTTGCCTAAGTTATTCTTGCAGTGGTGAGCCATTAAAACTGCAGAGTAGCAAGATTCATTAAAAGAAAGAAGTCATGCAATTTAGCCGATTTATGTACATATTTATTCCAAATAAATTTATTTATGTTTGGGTTCTGTGAATATCACGATCAGCGAGCTGGAGTGAACCCCCGCCTTCTTGAATATCTCGATGCAGCATGAAATTACATATAAGAAAAAATAAGATACAAAGAATTTGCAATAAACTTATGGATATTTTATTAAACTTAAAATCACAATAAAACTGATACAACCGTTTGGACTCTTGAAGCTTCAAGATTGCCACAAGATCAATACAAATAATTTTTCGTACAGGCCATGATAGTCCTTACAGTCAAGAATTTTCTGGAAACCATGGCCGACGTCAAAACAACAAATAAAATTACAAATGTTTTCTTTTCAATAACACAAATACAATGTTTTACAAGCTTTTCAGATAGATATTTTCAGACCCTTTCCTGTGCCTTGATGGTGTAGCCGGGAAAGGGAGAAGTCACGAGGCATCTTGAGATGCACACTGCATAAGGAATGATGCCAATGGAAAACCCAGGAAGTGTCTGCGTAAACGTGAATTCTGCCAAAAGAGGAATATGATCCGAAGGCATGGTTGCCGATGGAATAAATGTACCTTCAACATCCTTGCTTGAAACTAATTCCAGCAACTGGCTCACTTGCAGAGACGTATTTGAATACCATATATAATCCAGTGTTCCATTGAATGAACGGCCATATGTAGTAAACACTGAGTTCTTTAAAATTTTCGTCCATGAGGAGTAATTGTCTACAAACCTCTGGAGTTTTCTGTGCACAGAACATGGAAGAATACGCACTGGAGTTTTCTGTGCACAGAACATGGAAGAATACGCACTGGCAAGAGGGAGTTGATGGCTCAAGGATGATGAAAGGCTCTTGAGAACACCGAATGGATCAGTACTGAAGTCTGGATGACTTCCGTAACTCTCTTCTTGGCAATGAGATCATACACAGCACTCCCTGGTGTACTGTTGAAATCGCCGCATAAAACAAATGCATCTGACCTCTGATTTTGCAAGAACACTTGCAAGAACGGCAGCAGATAAAATGCCTGCAACAGCTTGACGTCCCGGTTTGCAGGATTTCTCCGCAGACGGACCAAGGCCAGAATAGCAATATTTCCTTTGGAGTACCTCTTCTTTGCTGGCGGAGACAGATCGATGTGATTTGTAATGTCATTGAAATTGACGCAGAATGCATCCTCGGCCAAAAACGTGCTCTCTTTGTAGAATACAGCACAGCCTTCTTGAACAGACGTTGAGCTTTGCTTTCTGGGAGGCACCGCTGAATTCACTGAGGGAGACACTACCAGCGCCATTTCTTTTGCGCTGAAAGTGTGGCTGTAACCAGCCTCTCCATGGCTGGCCGTATCTGCGCCTTGAGATGATGAAATTCCACTTTCTGGAGACATACGATATTTGGTAAATACTTCTTCACCTGCTCCAAAATTTTATCGAACCGATGATTCCAATTCAAAGCATAGCTGGGGCAGTAGTTATGATGCCCAGATGTAGCGTAGATGTCCGCCAGAATGTTGTATGACATCACGCTGAAGCTCGATGTCGCGCTCTGCTTCATACCCTCGCCGTGGCTGCAAATCTTGATGAACTTTCTCTCCATTTTGGACGAACAGAACGGAATTACTGCAACTGGAACAGCGAAGAATTCACTGCAAATGCAACAGCCAAAAGAATTCACTGCAAATGCAACAAACACTTCATTCAACACACTCTCACAAAACTCTCGTTATTTCGGTGACTGCTATGTGGGTTTTTATTTCTTTTCTTTGACGCGAACGTTAGCCAGTCAGCCCTCATTTTCACTAATTCATTGACATTTTCATGTATGCCTTCTTGGCTCAGATATTTCTAAATATTTTGCTGGTGGTAACCTGGTAAACGTTATCCGCTGTGCTTTTTGACTCGTTATTTCTATTAATACTCGATATTTTGCTGGTGGTAACCTGGTAACCTGATTTTTATTAATACGTGGACATTTTCATTTTCTTGTTTTTGCTTTTTAAACAGTTTACTTCTAAATTTTTTAGAAGTGTTAGCGTTACTGTTAGTGTTAGCTTTGACGATAATGTTATTGCTGAAAGTGTTCGGAGGTTTAGGTAACACAGATTGAGGTTGTTATTTGTTTTCGTTACAAAAGTTGCATTGCAGATGAATTTAGGTTTTCCTATTATGTTTTGTTAAGGTTCACAAAAATTTGAGGCTTTCCTAAATGAGTTAGATTGAATCTTAATGCTTATGGTGTTTCTTAGGGCCTTGGGGCCATTGAGATTGATCCAGATTGAAATTCGAACAAGGCAACAAGGCCCACAAATTAAGAGGGAGCCTAAAAAACAAAGAGTAAACTTGATTGAAACTAGTAACATGACTTAACAAGTAAGCATAAGGAAAAGCCAACAACATGAAGCAATGATAAGAGTTGATTACTAAGAATCAATATCAAAATTGAAAGAGTTAGATCCATAGGTGGCTAACATAGACATTGATTGGATTTGGGATAATGAAAGTTGCATGTGATTTCACTTATGGCAAGAAGATAGAGTTGTCTTAGTAGGGTTTGAATTAGCATTGTAGGCAAATGCTCTTGAGAAGAAGGTTCAAGAGGGGATGGGGACTTCTGATGATGATAGTGACCTAAAGATGGGGCAAAGGAATCATGGGATGTAATGTAGAAGTGTCTATGATATGCCTTAACTTGCATTTATTATATAAATGTAACCATGTAGACTGTGCTTATGTAATTCAAGACTAAAGAGCTCCTTGTAGATGGAGCATGTTGGGAGCCTTACTAGTACATATAAAGAAGGATGGGACTTTTTAGCACTATAGATGGTCATGTATTATTAGCTTGCATTGAAAGGATTTAGTGGTAGATGCCATGAAGGACAAGGGAAAACAATGTTTGTGCTTTTGACTAGAGTGATAGTAGAGAGCTTTATGTACACTTGCTAGAGGATTAGTAGAGAAATTATTATGAAAGATGTGGTCTTTGCATGATAGTCATATTTGTCAACCTACATGACCAACTATAATGTCTTTTCATCATGTAGATTAGTAATAAAATGATATATGTCATTAAGATTAATGATGACATCCAACTTGATTATCAAATTAAAACACCTTTAGTGAATTGACAATGAATAAAAGATAGATGATATTTTCAACATTGCACTTGCATAATTATAAAGAGTATATCTTGTTCATGATTTGAATGTTGCTTCCTCTTTAGAACAAGAGCTAGAAGGAGTGGGAGGATCCATTCAAGTTCTATGCTAACTTAACTATCATCTCCTCTTGATTGTTTGTCACTTATATTATTATTTGTCATGTACTCATGGTGTTTCTAATCATTGGACCAACTTACTGTTACATCCTCATTTCCAATTAGTGGTGTTTTATAATCAAGAGTTATAATTATTGTTAAAAGACTATTAATGAAAGAATGGACTATAATTATGTGCATGTGTCCTGAGGGAATTGTTAGAGGTTTGACCTAAGATATTTATATTGCTAACTTAGAGGTCATGCCAACATGGATTTTGGAAGTCAACAATGGTTAGTGATGAGAGCCAAATGAAGTAAAAGAAGGAAAGGACATGACCACCTCTTTTGGCCAAGTTTAGGCTTAGCCATGATGGTAGTATTTGATTGCCTCTAAGGCATAGATGCTAAAGAGAGATAATCCCTGGAACCTCAGAGAATGACTCAAATACACTTACTCCATTTCAATTTTCTTATTGCTGAAGTCCTTTTTCATTTCTTTTTGCATTTTCCCTATCATGTTTAATATGCATAATGTTGAATATAGTGTATATTTAACAAATGAATTGGTGTGGAATTTGGAAATAGGATGTCATAAATGGTATCAAAACCTGTTACGAACAAGGGTGAATCAAGAGTCAAGAGTGAACTAGGGGCTATGATCTAGGGTGAATCATAAAGCATCACTAGAAGCGAACCATATACAAGAAGAATAAAGAAATAATTAACAAGTATTGTGAAAAATAAGAAAAAAATGTAAAACAAAAGGAGTAAAAATGATATTCACATAGCCTAATTAGAATGAATGTGTTTTATACAACTAAGGTTTTAAGGTGGAGATATGGAGATTAGAGTGAGTTGTGATTGTTATGGATGAGCAATGTGAGATCATAGTACTAATGGCTTCTTTAAAAGGCTTGATTTTTTGAATGTTGATCAATATTAGTTTGTATGGTTTATTTGGATGATAAATTTTTAAGACATCAAATTTATAGGTAGCATGAACAATGTAAGCTTCTTCCCAAATTGTTTAGAATTTTGTGCATTGAAGTACATGATCGGAAATATAATAAAGTACCTTTATTTTTAGTTTAATCTCAATGTATCTTATCCATGTACCATGTTGTTATTTAGTATAGTTTTTGTGGATCTTAGTATGCATGAGTGATATGATTCTATTTTTATCTAATAGGTTTATATTTATTAATAATTCTTTTTATGCTAAACTAATGTTAATATCTAAGTCACATGCAATTGTTAGTATATGAAATTAAAACTCAATAGAAAAATTGGATAATTTTCTATATTGTAACTCATAGGATAAATAGCCTATAGGAAGTTTTCATGTAGATTGATATGCTTATAGAGTAGCATTTAATTTTATGCTCCAATATTTTCTATATTTGCTAATAGTTCTTGTTAATATTCTTGTAATTTTTCTATTAGTGAGTTTATCTTAATCATTTCCTTGAGGATTGATGAGTGGTGGAGTAGTCCAACACCCAACCATACAAGATACGAGTGTTCATGCATAGCCTAGTCAAATTCTATGGACAAGGCAATCTAGTTATGCTAGTAATTGATTTAAGTTTGTGATCATTTTCTTCCCATGTGAGGTAGTAAAGTTGATGCATATAGTTTAACTCACAGTGAGGTGTATGATGTGTTGATGTTGCAAGGCCATATTACTCCTAGTGAACATAAGGTACATGAAGTGGTTTCTAAATATAAGTAATAGTAAATGAATTGAATCTAGCTTAGTGTTATGGACATCTATTCCTAATTCTTTGCACACTTCTTGGACTTATGTAATCATTACTAGGATTACCAAGTATCTTGCTAATGCACAAACCAAGCAATAATACTACTATGTTACCAAACGATCACACTTAATGCTTAGAATCAACCGTATCCATTCTACTTAATAGCAATAATAGTAAAGTGCATAGAACATAATAGTAACAAGGGAAATAGTAATCATTATTCTAAGTCAATATAGTAAACATTAGTCTAAGTAAATAGTAAAGAAATCTAAGTGATGCTACAATGATGCAAAGTAATCTCAATCTTTATTTCCAGTCATGAAATGTGTCCAAGTACATTCCACTCAAATAAAGACTCTGTTCAATTACTTAACATCATACTATGGGCATACACTCCTAAGCGCTATGTGATAAAATCAAGAAAACAAATTGATAGAATTTCACTAAGGTTGGAATGAAACTGTTGTTGGACCATGTGTTTAAGGGTCATATTTAAGGCTTGCATGTGTCCATGATATTGGGTATCTGACATTGTAGCTTATGCCCTAATATCAAAGGTCCAATATTGTAGCTTTGATATCAGATGTCCAATTTCATAGCCTTGCAAAAATTCAATTTATTATACCCCAAAAAATAATTGAAAACTTGTGCTTGAGTTAAAACAAAATGAGGATAGAGTTCCTTACAAAATTAAGAGGTAGATTTACATGATACTAACTACTATATGCATGACTCTTAATTGCTATAGTGGTGTTTATAAAAATGACACATAACATGATAACTTTAACAAAAAACAAAATCTAGTGAAGCTTGATGTAGTTTAGGTAGTTCATGGTGGTGGTGGCTCTTCCATCAATTACTTTTCCTTATCATCAGGCTTTTGAAATTTGTACCTAAGGCTTTTCTTCTTCCATTTTGGGATCATGAACAACCCATGTTAATGAACTAATGTTTGATGGAATTGGCACATCCCATGAGCATGGCAATTGTGGAAACATTTGATTTTCTTTAACATACCACGCTATAAACTACCTTCTCTCCTCTTTGAATGCTCAATCCTTCTCTCATAATTCATGATAATCTATCAATCTTTTGGCTAGATTTGCTTCTACATCCTTTTCCCCTTCGTAGCTAGCCTTCACTTCTAGTTCAAAGTTTGCCACTTGAAGTTTCTACAAAGCATCTTTTCAATCTACAAACTCTTTTTCATACAAAGCATAGGTGGCTACTACTTGTTGTTCTAATTCATTGTTGGGTTAGCCTACTATTAACATGGCTAAGTTAGCATAATAGAGGTTAGCTAACCCTCTATGTTTTCTTTCAAATCTTTAATTTGTAGTTCTTTATTTTTAAATTCTTCTCGGTGGACAAAGACATAACTATCAAGAATGGATTATGAGTTAGGATTTTGTGTTGACATGATGTTGATTCTGGCTTTGGCCATTTGTATTTCTTTCTTGTTAATTTTTTTGTACATTACCACCTAATCTTAGAAGTGTTCCTTGATCCTCTCATGTTTCTTTGGCTTAGCTTTCCATGCACTTATTTCAATGGCTAACTTTTGATGAATGGTATGTACCTCTTTCATAGAGGGGGGCCTATTTTCTCTTACGATGTAGCTCATGTCTTGGCTGATCCTTACCAACCATTCTCTCAACTGGTGGATGCTTTTTTCTAAGATATTTTTTTGCTTGTCCACTATGGTCAAAATTACATTATCAATAACAAGTTGTTTGTTTTCTTCCTAAGATATGATAAGTGCCTTCACATGTGCATATGTTTATGCTTTAGCTACAGAGGAATTCCATACCACTTTCTTCCTCTTCGTTGCCATATATTTATTTATCTTGATCATGTGATTTATCTACTCTATTTTGAACTATTCTATCTAGTCAAGCTTAATAAATTATGTGGGATCTCTTCTTGTAGCTCTTAGGGCTATGAGCTCTTCTTGTAATCTTAGAATTTCATTTTCTACATGCTCTACCCTTGTCTTTGTCATGACTAGTTTTCCCTTGGTAGTAATGAGTTCAGACTGTACTGTAGTGACATCATTAGGGATGTCAAAATGTGTTGTCATAACTTGCCTAGTCTATAGTTATCTATCAAGCACATCCTCATGATCTGTAAGAGTAATCAAGGTTCCAGCTAACATCTAAGCATCTTTGGCTCTAATTAGATTTGTTAGTGATACAACAGGTACATTAAAAGATTCCTTAATGTGATCAATGATAAACTTTGCTACTCCCACTTCATCTTGGTGTTGCATTACCATAACTATGGCTCCTTCTCTAGTCTCTAGCACCACTTGGATTAATGTAGCATTCTTAGAGATTTATTGTGAACATTGTATCTCTTCTCCTGACTGTAATGAAATCCATCCACTTGTTGGATCAACTAAAACTATGGGCTGGATGGTACTATTGATAGCCCTATAAAGATTAGCCTCCTCCCTTGTTTCCCAGCTAATTATTTCTACAATTTGTTGTAGATAACTCATAGATGATTGATAATATTACAATAATGGTGATGGAATTTACTATTATTATTGCTATTGTTTTTGTTGTTCTTGTTGCTGCTCTTGTTCTTGTTCTTTTTCTTGCTCCTCACCATGGTATTTCCTTGGTGGTGTTGATTTGAGCAACTCAATATATAAGGAATTTTGGGCCCTCCTGGGAATGTCATTGGTCTATCCCAGGATTCTAGCTTGCTTACATAGCTTCCTGATAAGGCATGGAAATGGAAGCATTAGCTTCCATGCCTTTCTTTCTTTAAACCACCTATGTATTTCCATAAAGTAGAGTCATGAAAGGTTGGTATTATATTTTCCCATTAGGATCACACTTCCTCTAGCTGTATAAGTGGATAGTCTATTGAGTCCTTTTGTCATGAACAGGTGATAAGTGCCAATTTTGAAGTAGATTCTTTCTTCAAAAGTTAGCTGATTATAACCCTTATATTTTTTTTTTCCATAAGCTCATTTCAACCATAGCTTTCCGGTTTTAGGAATAGATCAAGTGGATAGATGTGCTAACCTTGCCTCTTCATTCGATATATTTAGAGCTTCTACAATTTCCTTGATCAAGAATGAAACTAAGGTTCCTCTAATGTTAACTATGGTGCCCTCTTCCTTATTGTCCCAAAATTGATATGTTTCTCCAAGGTACCATTCACCATTCTATGATAATGTAGGCCATAGTGGTAACACTTGGAGTTGCGTCCTTACCACTCTAGGAACAAATTTCATAAACAAGCCAAAGTTCATTTCCATAATGAATGTGGTTAGGATGGATATTTCTTAGATAGTGGGGAGGTAGTCTTGTGACAATGTAAGGCAGTTTCCTAGCACTTATGGTTCCTCTACCTATCCTTGGGCCAATTGTCTTGTAGTAGGAGTGTCTTAATGAATTTTGAATGATTGGGCTTCTTGCTCCTCATGTTCTAGTTCTTGTCCTCTAGTTCAGCCTCTACCTTGACCTCTTGGTTTCTTACTTACTCCTTGTGAAGGTCCTCCTTGTTCTCCTCCTCTCCTTTGGGCCATTTGTAATCAATCAAGGATTGAAACTACTAAGGTGTTCTCATATACTTTGAATAGTTCTATAACTTACTCATACCCTTAGTTTCATTAAGTTCCTAGGTTATTAGGATTGTAGAGGTAAGAAAATTTTCAAAATGTATTCCCATAGGTGTTAATCTCTTTATAACCCTTCACACTTGTCTAATTTGTTCTTATGTATGGCTCATGATGATGGTTGTTATTCCTTAAGAACATTATTTGAGTGTTTTGGCATTAATATGTGTGATTATTTCTTAAAAATTTTAATTATTATTTCATACTTACACTAAAAATACCTTTTGGGCATTAGAATTTTTTTAAAAATTGATTCATATTTTCCTTACTAGTACCCCCCATGTTTAGATGAGCACTTCATGATCAAATAGGTTCAAAGAGCATGAAAATCATAGTAATAACGGTCAAGTTATGGCTTGTGAAAGCTAGGAGGTTAGAGCTTATATCAAAGAAGAAAATTTGAAAAATCTCCCTTAGCTCAAATGAAAAATAATGAAAATTTTTCCAAGTGTCTACTAATATATATAGGTTTTGTGGAACTTGATATTAGGGACCCAACATTGAGGATCTGATATTGGTGATCTGATATCGAAGCCCTAGAAATATCATTTTTCATGAGTGGTTGATGGGAAAAATTGATTCTTTTGGACATTTGAAAGGTTTTATGTTTTCTTAGAGGGTTTGGATGATAGAAATATGCATATTTTTGTTAAAAATTCATCATTGAAAGTTCATAGAGAAGGAATCTCAAGCTATAAAAGTTCATCAAATGGTTGAGAAGGGTAATGGATTCATGTTTTTAAAATGGATAGTGTAAATAATATGGGAAGTATTTATTGATGTTTGGAAGGTTTAAGATGATGTGGAATTGCTTAGTAGGTATAAGATACAACAATTATAGAAGTGGGTCCTTCCCAAAGTAGGCTCTAGACCTTAATGCCCTTACATAACCATGCCTAAAAGTGTCCTTAGGCACTTAAGGAGTTGAATGTAACACATACCTATTTAGTAAAACACATATGTTAGTACCACCAAATTGGAAAAATAACACTATGTTACACAAAATCATAAGTTATGGCTATTCAAATAGTGAGACGAAATGGACTTAGAAGGGATTTAAAAAATAGGGACATGAGGTGTCTTACCATAGACATAATGAATTTTTGTGTTTTATTTGTGGTTAAAGTAATCATTAGCCTTTCTTTTCAAGATTCAAACCAAGTCCAGACCACATTCTAGTGGCATTACATTATGTCATCTCTTGGAATTATAATCGTAAGTTTATCAATATTGCAAGGAGTATTTTCATTTGGTGTATTGTCCAAGAAAGGAGTTTTATTCATGGAACTTTGTTTTATTTTTAGATTTTTGAGAAGCCACCTACCTTCAGGCATGGATAACATGTCTTTCTAATGGAATCCCCAGAAATTTATTTTGTGGTCTTTTATTTTTATTTGTATTAACCTTTTAAGGTAGCACTTATTTTACTTTTACTTCCATTTTTCATTAGACCTACAAGGATATAATATAACCTTACCAACATGATAGAATTCACAATAATAATCCAAAAGAATCTAGAAATCCCCCAAAGAGCTCAATGTAGACAAAGCATGTTGGGAGCCTTGTTGGTACACATAATGAAGGATAGGAATTTTGAGCACTACAGATAGTTATGTATTATTAGCTTGCATTGAAACTATTCCATGAAGGATGATGGAAATCAATGTTTGTGCTTCTAACTAGTGTGATAGTAGAGAGCTTTATGTATAATTGCTAAAGGATTAGTAGAGTAATTATTGTGAAACATGTAGTCCATGCATGATAGTAATATTTGTTCAACTCCTTCACCCCACATGGCCAACTATAATGTCTTGTCATCATGTAGATTAGTAATAAAATTATACATGTCATTAAGATTAATAATGACATCCAACTTAATCATCAAATTAAAATAACTTTAGCAAACTAGCAATGAATAAAAGATGGATGATGTTTTCAACATTGCACTTACATAATTATAGGGAGTATATCTTGTTCATGATTTGAATTTTACTTCCTCTTTAGAATGGTAGCTAGAAGGAGTACGAAGATCCATTCAAGTTTTATGCTAACTTAACTATCATTTCCTCTTTTTAGAACTACAAACTCCTACGCTTCTATATGTGCATGACATAAGAGTATGTAGGTCGCCAAAGGTAAGGCCTTGGTGCAAACACCTTTTCTATTCTTTGGAGAAAGTATTTAGATCTAGGTGTGTGTGTCTAGAGTCATTTAAAAACACATCCTAGTTTGGTGTATAGCTAGCATGTCTATGATTTTGTCTATATGTTATAATGGTTTTTCACTTATATTATTATCTGTGATGTATTCATTGTGCTCCTAATCATTGAACTAGCCTGTTGTTACATCCTCATTTCAAATTAGTAATGTTTTGTAATCAAGAGTTTAAATAATTGTTAAAATACCCTTAAGAAAATTGTACATTGTAATTACATGCATGTCTCTTCAAGGAATCATTAGAGGTTTAACCTGAGGTATTTATACTAGTAACTAAGAGATCATATTAACACAAAGTTGTGAAGCCAACAATGGTTAGTGACAAGAGCTAGATGAAGTAGAAAAGAAAGGGATTTGACTGTCTCTTTTGGCCAAGTTTAGGCCTAACCATGGTGGTGGTATTAAATTGACTCAAAGGCATAGATGCTAAAGAGACTGTATCCCAGGAACCCCAAAGCATGACATAGACACACTTATTCAATTTCAATTTTCTTATTACTAAAGTTCTTTCTCATTTATTTTTGCATTTTCCCTATCATCTTTAATATGCATAATGTTGAATATAATGTATATTTAACAAATGAATTGGTGTGGCATTTAGGAATATGATGTTATAAATAGTATCAAAGCCTATTACAAACATGGGTGAATCAAGAATCAATAGTGAACTAGGAAACATGATCCAAGGTGAATCATAAAGAATTACTAGAAGTAAACCATATTTAAGAATAATAAAAAAAATAACAAGAATTGTGAAAAATGAGAAAAAATGTAAAACAAAAAGAGTAAAAATGACATTCATATAGCCTAATTAGAATGAATGCATGTCCAATAAATGAGGCTTTAAGAAGTCGATATAGAAAATAGAGTAAGTTGTGACTGTCATGGATGGGTAATGTGAGATCATATGACTAATGGCTTCTTTAATAGGCTTAATTTGTTTAATGTTGATAAATATTAAGTTGTGTGTTTATTTGGATGGTAAATTTATAAGACATAAAATTTATAGGTAGCATGGATAATGTAAGTTTCCTCCCAAATTATTTAGAATTTTGTTTATTGAGGTACATGATTGGGATTACAATAAGGAACCTTATATTTTAGTTTAATCTAGAAGTATCTTATTCTGGTGTAATGTTGTTGTTTAGTGTAGTTTTTGTGGACCTCATTATGCATGAGTACTACCATTCTATTTTTAAGTAGTAGTTTTAGATTTAATTGTTCCTTTTGTGCTAGACTAATGTTAATATCTAAGTCATATGCAATTGGTAGTATATGAAGTTAAGCTTGAATGAAAAAATTGGGTAATTTTCCATACACTAACTCATAGGGTGAATAGCCTATAGAAAGTTTTCATATAGATCGATATGCTTATAGAGTGTTATTCAATTTTATGCTCCTATATTTTCTATATTTACTTTCTTGTTAAGATTCTTGTAATTTCTCTATTAGTGAGTTTCTCTTGATCACCTTCTTGAGGATGATATGATATCATCAATTTGTGCTTAACTCCTACCCATTAGAGTAGATTCTTGAAGGTAGAACTCATGAAATGGGTATCATTATTTGAAATAAGTACTCTTTTCATATTGAACCTATCTATCATATTTTACTAAAATAATTTAGTAGTTGTAGCTACTATGCAATTGATTATAGCAACAACCTTTGTGAGCCCTTAGGAGAACATTGCTCATGGGGTAGGGACACCTCTTCTGATCCCCTTGTTCTTTCCCAATGTATGTGTTTTTGTAGGTTTTAGGCTCTATGGAGACATCTTGGAGGTCTTTGAGTTATCTTGATGTGATCTAGGATCTCAAGAAAGAAGTTTTTAAAGAGATGAGATGTTTAGGATGAGAGGAGAGCTTGGAGGAGATGTATAGGAAAAATAATAGATGTCTTAAGAATTCCTGAGATGTCTCACAAGTGTGGAGACATATTAGTTGAGACATCTCTAGAAGTATTGAGACATCTTAGCTACAATGCAAAATGTCTCATCCAAATGGATAGTTTCTTAGTGAGACATCCTATAAAGGCTTAATAGAACTTGAATGAGTGGGGAAATTTTTAAAATTTTCATTCCAAGTTTGAAAACAATTAATGAAAGGTAGAAAAAAAAGATGGAAATGGTGTGGGGACTCCAAGTTAAGCTTGAGGAAGGTTTCCTAGGGGTTTTTTCTTATTTTATTAATAAATATGAACTATGTTTCGTGTTTATACCATAGAAAGAGATGAGTGAGATGAATGAGATGTTAAGAAGGCACATGTTAAGAGTGCATGAGTTGTTTGCAGCTCTTTGTTAATAGAGTGAGTGTTGGCTACCATACGTCACCTCTTTATTGGAGTTTCCAGAGGATCTCATTCCTTTTTGCCTTGGCCAATTAACTCTCCTTCTCATTAACTTCTTTGAGGATCCCAACCTAGTTCCTATAATGGTTTTTTACATGGTCAAACTTCAAAGATTCATTTTTCTAAGTAGCTATTAATTATAGTCTTTGGTAAAGGGCATAGAATTTTTCCATTGAGAGATTATAATTCTTTGTTGCCAACCTCCTTAGATCTAGGTTCATCTTCACAAGCTACTCCTTCTATTGGCATATTAGTTTGACTGGTTAGTCCTTTTGTTGCTCAACATTACATAGGTAATGATTGTTCTTTATGAGGATCAAGTTCTCCTTCCAGACCTACGATAGGTACTTGTCAGTGTTGAAATCCATGTCTTCTAACAAGGATGGGTTAAAGATTACGACCTCCTTTCCAATCTTGGCTACTTGAAGTCTTATTTAAAGCTATTCGAAAGCTTCATCCCTAGTAAGCTTAGACCTAAGAATCATAGGATTGGAGAGACGAGCATGCAACTCAGCAACTTTGGTGACCAACTATCAATTGGTGATAGTGGCCTCCTTTGGTTGCACATTGGCAATAAGAAGTTTTTCCTTTTTCTTGAGAAACTACAATTGATTTGCAATGATATCATTCAAAAGATCAAAGATCTCTAGAAGTGGTTTCCTAGTTCCAAATAGTCTTTCCAACACTTCCTCATGTTGGGCAGCACTCGTTCGATCACTCCTTACTCCTTTGGATGTATGGATGTTTTCCATTACAGTAATGTTAAGTACTGATGCTACATGAGCATTTAGAACTTTAGCAATCCTATTAGCCATCATGTACATCATTGTTTCCTGGTGTTTATGATGCATGACTAGGATGATTACCCCCTAATCTCACTTCAACATTACTAAGAAGGTCATGACGTTTTCCAAGATTTTAGGAAATTTTTATCTAGGTATGGACATTGTGACCTCTCAAGCACTTTGATTGGTTTTGGTGAGTGCTTATTTCCTCTAAGCTAAGAATATGGAGTAGGCTCAGTCCAATAATTAAATAATCTTTAATGCACCAAATCCAAATATTTTGCAAACATAAAACTATTTTCTATAAAATAAGAAAACTGGCTATCTTTAATTAAATTATTAGAAGATTACAACAAGGTTTAAAAAACCCATAAGCATCCAAAACATATCCTACTCAATGAATATTGTAGATCTTGAGGCTCTACAACCACACAATGATTTTTCTCAATGCAAGACTTAAGTAATGAAAATTCCTTCCATAACCTAGGACTAAGATTTGAACTGACAAGTGCAATACAAGAGAATAGAACACATAGACCATCACATCACAAGCTAATCTTGGAGTTGCAATCACCAATTGCACTTATCCAATGTGCTCACCTAATCTCTTTGCTTAGCTCTCCACTCTCAAGAGCAGTTTTTTCTCACTCTTCTATATAGATGTATTCTCTTCATTCTTCCTGGATGACTACATACATATTATAGAGATCCAAAATCCTAGGAATCTTTCTATTCACCTTCCTATATGTTTCCCATAAGGATTTGGAGTCTGTTAGATGTTTCCCCATCGAAATTGTCACGTTGGAGCTTTTCTCTTATCATCTAAGACATCTTTAACTTTGCTAGAACAGCTACTACAAAAACCCAATTCTTTGGTGGGATGTCTACTATTTTTCTAAGATGTTTCATCTAGGCCCAAGACATCTCATGCAAAATAGAGACATCTCCTTTGAGACATCTTAAGTTTTGGTGAGACATCTCACTTCTAGGTGGCAAACACAAAAATTCTCATTTTGATACTTGGAACATCCTGATAACTCCAAATAAGTTCCCATAGATCTTAGAACCTACTAGACTCATCAAAATGAATCCAAAACACCCCAAAACATGCCAAAACATCTAGGAATTAGTGTTAACAAAATCAACACAAGAAGATACACAAAAATAGGACAAACTCATCAAGGTCTTCTTCAAGTATGAAACCTACAAAACTAACTTGTAGGAAAAAGCACAAGGAAATTAGAAGAGGTGTTCCTACACTAGAATAGTGGGACAATCTCATTGTCTAGTGAGCTAATGATCCTTACAATATTTTTTAAGTGGCTCATGACTAGATGATAGAATGATCATTCTCCACCACTTGTAGAGCTATATTATTGCTACAAATATTTCTCCCTAAGTTTCCTTAGTCTATCAATAGCTGCACATGCCTCTAGTATAGATTCCAATGCTGTAAGTGATAGTGGTGGTTGCTCCTCTTCTTGCAACTTTATTGGTGCTTTATCTTTCATCATTTCCTACCATGCTGTGTTAGGACCATGGTAGATCATAATATTTGAATAGAAAGCTATGCCTCCCCTTTTGTACAATTTGCAAATTAGGCATGGGAAGGGGAGTGTCTTCCTTCCTTTGTTATTTTCTTTGAAGTACTTTTTAATTTCTAGAAAAATAACTTGGGGAAGATTAATCAAGAATTTATCACTTATAGTAGTGCATGGATATGCGGAGAAGGTTGTTACTTTGTTGGGCCTTATACTTATATTTAGATGGTAGGCCACAATCTTGAAGTATGTGTGCTTGACCTTGATGAGGGCATCATACTCCTTGTGATCCACACCATAGCATCATTGAATTCATTCTTTCTTCATTTTGGTTCTACCAATGTTGAGATCTTAGTAAATTTGGCCCTTGTGTTTGACAATCAAAGGGTCTCTACAATGGCCTCATCTACTGGTTGTTGTAGCAGTTATAGGTCTTCCCTATGCATCATTCTTCATTGTTGGAGAGAAAAAGCCACATGGGAGATCCCTAAGGTTATGTATGAACCTTCTTTGATGCTAGCTCCAAGAAGGATCCAAATTTTAATTCCTAAAGAATGGTACTCTGGACCTCCTTGGTATGAATCCTCTTTAGGCAAGCCTCTAAGAGTAATTTCTAAACTAGACCTTGTCCTAGGGACCTCATCTTACCTAGATTGACCTATTTAGGCAGTGAGAATCTGGTGAACAAAATTTCACTTTAGGCTTCTCCCAAAGGGGTCTAGTGGCATGGGTTACTTCTAGTGTGTGTTCTTGGAGTTTTTATGGTTGCTACTGCTTGCCCCTTCCTCCTCTTAGTTTCTTCTCCCTAGGCTATGAAGGTCATCTCACATGTGGTCCTTATTTCAGTGTCATCTATGATCACAAACATAACCCATTATAAGCTTTTACTTTATAAACCTTAGTTATTTTGATATCTTTCTTGTTAGATCAGGTTATGTTGTATCTTGGATATTAAGATTTGGTCATTTTAATGCTTTATTTATGATCTTAGTAAGGTAGATTATTTTAATATTATTTTATTTATTAGCTATCGAAGTTTGAGAGATGGTCTTAATCTTTCATGATAGTTGATTTTAATATTATTTTAATAGGTTGACCATGGGAAGTTAGAAAAATTTCATAAAAACTTTCCATGAGAAACTAAAGGTTTGTGTCCCTGACTATGTAGAGCTTACCTCCACTAGTATGAGGATCAAAAAATGGATCAAATTATGTGAGTGATTTGAAAGTGAGGGTGCTCAGAAGGTTTGTGGGCTTTGAAAAATGACCAAAACTCATCTTGATTCTTTAAAAAATGATGCAAAAATAGCTAAGTCTCATTCATATTTATATTATTTTTTCATTGTGCCAACAAGGCTACATCAACTCATCCCACTATGTTGACAAGAATGCATCGACATAGCTATTTATAACAAGCTTTCACATAAGGAAAAATAGGAATTTTAATGAGTTCTAGGATGAAACAAGAGCCCAATCGAAGTCAAAAAGATATAGAATGATGGAAATAGTACAGAAGAGGGTTATATATGCATAAGAGAAATGATTCAAACACATTTGGAGGAATTTAAAATGACAAAATTAAGCAAATTTGGATGTTCAAATGCAAGTTGATATGATTGATCATGTAAGTGATTGATGAATAAAAATTTTAACTTAAGGAAGACCAAAGGGAATGAAAGTGAATCCTTTCCAAAGTAGGAATATGCTCTTAATGCCCTTACATGCCCTCACCCTAAGGAACTCATAGGAATCAAGGATGATTAATGGTCATTTCAAGTTAAAAATCATATTCAATGGAGTAAATGTTGTAGGATTATGAGATCCTCATAACCATGATGTGAGGTAATGGGATGGTATGTTATGGTTTGAGAATGATGGTAGAGAGAGAAAATGGTAGGTAGGTGATCTACATCAAGGTCACATGAGATCCTTGTGAAGTTTGTGATTAGGATGATCTTATACCATTCCATCCTTAATCGAGACCAAGTCCATTCCACTTTTAGTGACTTCACATTGTCAAATCCTATTTCTTTGATCATCAAGATTTTATGACAATTCCCTAAGAATAACCACCAATCTAAGAAAAGAAGAAAAGATAAGGAAGATAGAAATGACCTTAGTTAGAGGGGTGCCTTTAGATTTTGGTAACACATCTTTCAAGGCCCATAACCAGTGCTTGTAACCCATTATTTTTTCTAAGGTGTGTGCTTTAAATTTTTGTGTTTGTTTTTTCCTTTTTCTTTCATAGGAATCACACAATGCAAAGATATGATTCCTTTAATGGTTGATAGTAGAAGTGGTGAGATACCAATGGAGAAAAATCATAAAACTCAAGAAAGAAGTTAGGAAAAGAATATGACAAGTCTTTTTAAGATTACATCCTTTTTCATTCCTTCTTAATCTTTTCCAAGTCTATTAAGTAGCTAGATTATTGGTTCCCATTTAGTTTCAATTGGAAGGACCTCATGCTCCCAAGATGTAAAGATTTTATAGAAAATATGGAATGGCTGGATGTCATGGACCCATTACCTCCTACCATGAGAAAATTGAAAATTGTTAATAGAGGCCATAATCCAAACATAAAAATTTGGCCATTTAGCAAATCCGTTATTACCTTAATATCTACATTCTTTAACTCCCACTATTAACAATAGTATTAGCAAAATCAAAGATTCCTTATAAAACAAAATAAAATATTAAAAGAAAAAAAATATAAAATAATTGATAAAATAGTTAAGAAAATGAAAAACAGATGAATAACAGTGTTGAAAAAAGGTGAAAATGGGTTAGTCCTCAAAAGATGATAGCAAACGGCCATCTCCCCCATGACTAAGTTGAGAGAAGGATATCCCAAAAAAAAAAGAAAAAAAAGAGTACACTTGTTCAAAGGTGTTAGGTGTTGGTGGTTACTCTTGGTTCAAGGAAAGGTTTCACTTGTTGGATGTTAAATAGTAGTCATTTTTTAGGCTTGATGGATGGTAAATTACCATGGTACAAAATGAAAAGTGACATAAATAATATAAGATCCATTCCATAGCATTTGGAATTTAGTATGTTGAGGTGCATGCCTGGGATTCAAATAGAAGACCTTATTAATGCATTATGATGTTTTTTGACATGTGTCTTGTGTTCTTCATTCATAGTTAAGGATACTTATCAATTTTCATCTAGCACATTTAATGTAATTAGTTGTTCTTGTTGTGCTAGATCGAGGTCAAGCTCAAGCTCAAAATTAGTTGAAAGTATATGGAGCTTAGCTTGGACTAGAAGTTTAAGTAACTTTTGGTGCACCAACTCATAAGGAGAGTACCTATCATAACCTAATAATTTATAAGGTTTAGTGATTTAATTTAGCACATATGATTAATTCTTTCTTACTTTCAAATCCATTTCAATGAATTATCTCTAATAATCTTGGTAAATCATACAATTACATTATTGTCATTACTGTTATTGTTGTTGTTGTTAGTTTCCTACATAAGTAAATATAATCTATTTGCTAGGATGTTTTGTTAAAGTTTTGTAACACTTATTTTGCTATTTTTGGAGCTTAGTCATAGGTTTACTTTATATTTTATGATTAAATGTTAAAATCAAATTACCCCAAAAAAATTTTCTTTTTTCAATTATCATTCATTTGTAAGCATTTAACTATGCATATCTACTTTTTTATGCATATTTATGTTTTATTATGGGGGGGGGGGGGGGGGGGGGG
>MNCI01035818.1:109098-126908 GCA_015680685.1 Gnetum montanum
TTATTCAACTTCTTGATGTTTGGTCATCAGCAAAATGGTGGAGAACCCATGGAAAGTATCCAAGTACCCAAGAGAATAGCTAGCACATGTGCATCGAATTCCCTTGAAGTCACACCCTTTTCAACTGTTGAATCCTTCCTTGATTTGAAGAATATGAAGCCACCAATTCATTAATAAGTTTATTTAGAAAAAGGGATAGTACAGTTCCAAAACCAAGGAAGACCATAGAGTTGAATGAAAGAATGGACAATGTGGACTCATTGCTTGTTTTATCAAAAGAACCATATCATATTATCAACATTGAAAATTTAAGGTAAAAACCCATCATTAATAATCAACACCATTATAGTACAATCCACCATCATGAGCACTTATTGTATGATGAATGAAAGTAAATTAAACAAAGAAATAGGAAAAACTGTGAATGATGGTGTAAAACAAAAATATATAAAATTGAAAATAAATGTGTAAAACAAAAATACAAAAAAAGGGTTGAGGGCTTAGAATGGTTAGCATTGGTGACCATCTTTTCCACAATTGAGTTGGAAGGGGGAGATTCGAAATAACGAGTAGGGTTGTCCACCAACATAGGTAGTATTAGTACTGGCTATTCTAAGCTCATGGAAAGGTTTGGTTTGTTGGATGTTGACCAACAATTTCTTATCCAAGCTCTCAAGTTTGTAAATCATCATGACCCCTAAAGGAAAAGTTGCATAAATAATATAAGGTCATTCCCACAGTGTTTAAAATTTAGTGCATTGTGGCAAATGTGTGGGATTCCAGTACATAGCCTTATCTCCTGGTTGATATTTAACTTTCTTAATTTTTAGGTCATGACATCATTTATTCAAGACCTTGTGTAATTCATTAGATGGCAAGGTGCCTAATTGGTTCTCATATAGGAAGTTAGGGATCATTAACTATTCTTTTTGTGCTAGATCAAGGTCAAGGTTGAGATCACACACCATAGATAGTGTATGAAGTTCTGCTTGAATGGGAAATGATGGATGTTTCCTGTACACTAACTCATAGGGAGAGTAGCCTATAGGGAGTTTCCATGTGAAGCGGTATGCCTAACGAGCATCGTTCAGTTTGGTGCTCCATTCTCTCCTATAATTGCTAATAGTTCTTATTAATATTTTTGTAATCTCCCTATTGGTGACCTTAACTTGATTGTTCGCTTGAGGGTTGCATGGAGTAGTCAGCTTTTGTTCAACCCCTAAGCATTTCATCAGCTTTCAAAAAGTTGCATCTATAAAATATGTGCCATTGTCAGAAATAAGTTTATGAGGCATGCCAAACCTATTTACGATTTGTTGTTGAATAAATCATGTAGCTATAGATGATGTAAAATCCTTAACAACGGCTACTTTTGCCCATTTTTTAAAGTAGTCAACAACAACAATGATGTAAGCTTTCCCATTGGACATTGGTGTAATGGGCCCCATAAAATTAATTCCCCATATGTAAAAGGATTATAAAGGTTGAATCCATTGTTGTGGACCCTCCATTCTAGGAATCATTCCCCCATCATGTTGACAATGCTCATAAGATTGGAAAAAATGATGGGCATCCCGAAACAATATAGGCCAATAATATCCTGCAAATAGGATTTTAATGGTTGTTCGTCTCCTAGAATAATGACCCCCACAAGGACCCTCATGAGCATCTTGGAGAACTTGCAGTTGATTATATCAGGAACACACCATCGAACTAAGCCATCGGGACATGCTTTATAAAGTTACCCATTGATCTCCATAAAATACTTAGCTCAGTGAAGGAATTGTTGTTTCTTTTTAGCGTCTAACTCTTGTGGTGTTTATTGTGTAAGGAGATAGGTGAGAATACTAATATACTAGTTTGTTTCCATGGTTAATTGATTAGTTAATACACTTGCAAAGAGGATTTCATTAGGAAAGTAATCAAAATATGGATACTCATCCTCTTTGTTGTCTCATCGTAACTGAGATAAATGATCAACAACTATGTTCTTGGTGCCTTTTTGATCAATTATTATAAGATTGAACTCTTGTAAGATTATGAGCCATCGTATGATGCGAGGGCTCACCGTTGGTTTATTCATTAGGAACCTTATTACACTATGATCCATGTGCATGAATACCTTATAGCCCAAGACATAGTGCCTAAATTTTTCTAGTGCAAACACTACAACCATTAATTCTTTCTTTGTTGTGGTGTAGTTAAGTTGTGCACTAGCAATACTCCTACTTGCATGGTGGATGTAATAAGGATGTTTTTGGTCATCTGACTATGTAAGTATAGATCCTAAAGCATAGTTGGATGCATCAGTCATTATGTGGAATGCTCTAGAGCAGTCAGGATCTTGTAGAATGGGTGTTTCTACGAGCTTCTATTTTAAAGTTTTGAAAGCTATTTTGCATTCCCTAGTCCATTCAAAAGGTACATCCTTTTTTGTTAGTTCAACCAATGGTTTTACAACCTTTGAAAAGTTCTCAATAAACCTTCTATAGTAGCCAATGTGTCCAAGGAATGACCGAATATCCTTGATAGTTTTAGGTTGTTGAGTGATTCCTTGGATAACTTTGATCTTTTCACGGTCTACCTCTATCCTTGTTTGCGAAATATTATGTCCTAATACAATGCCTTCTTGGACCATTAAATGGATTTTTTTCTAGTTGATTCTTAAATTGGTTTCTACACATCGCTTTAGTACTTGCTCTAACTAGTCCAAGGCTTGATCAAAGTTTGCTTCGTAAGTGGAGAAGTCGTCCATGAAGACTTCCACACCATTTCCTATCTACTACTGGAATATTCTTAGAACTAATCATTGAAATGTTGTAGGGGCATTGCACAAGCCAAATGACATTTATTTGTATGCAAATGTTCCTCAAGGATTGGTGAATGTAGTCTTGGATTGGTCTTTTGGGGCTATTTGTATTTGGTTGTACCCACTGTACCCATCCAAAAAACTATAGTAGTGATGCCCTACAATGGTGTTTAAGACTTGATCAATGAATGGAAATGGAAAGTGGTCTTTGAATGTTTCCATATTAAGTAGCCTAAAATCTATGCACACCCTTCATTTACCTTCCTTTTTGGACACAATAACTAAGGCACTAACCCATTCACTATCAACAATGGGGTATATGAACCCAACTTTTAGAAGTTGTTCAATTTCTTCCTTAACCACTTGCTTAAGCTTTGGGTTCAATCGCCTTTGTAGTTATCATCAACGCTTCATGGAGGGGTTGGTGTAAATTCTATGTTGGCATATCCTAGGATCTATTCTAGTTAATTTGGGATATGACCAAGCGAAGGCTTTCAACCATTTGTTTATCACCTTCAGTAGTCTCTCTTTCTATTGAGGAGCAAGCTTTGCATTAATAATTACTGATTTTCCATTCTTGAGAAACGTGTATTCCATATCGGTGGGCAATGGTTTTAACTCAAGGGGCTCCTGCTTAAACTTATCAGGGATTTCCAACTTCCCCCAGTTGATATTTTCAATGTCAAGACTTGGAAGTTGGTGATGGAATTAATCTAATGTGTCTATGCTATCAATGTAAGCACAAGTAAAACCCTCAGTTGGTTCCATGCATATAGTTGAACTGCTCTCTTCATCAGTTGTCAACCACTGGGTGCCTTCTTTTCTTATGGCTGTTGCATATAGGCATCTTTGTATATTAGTGCATACTGATTGCATGCAAACAATGTTAAACATTATACAAACCATGCCTTCTACATGCAATTACATCCTGTGTCACTATATGCGATGCATGAAACTTTCTTCTTCATGATCTTTCCAAATGTATTTTTCCTTTGATATTTCCAGGGAAAGATTGCAGATTCCTAGACATGTGCCAATTGTGCTTAGCCATGCTCTTCCCATTATGATTAGGAAGTCTCCCTTACCATTGTTCACTTAAATCATGAGGAAGTCAACTAGATATGCCCACCTACAAATAGTGATAAAAATGTCCTGTACTAGCTCTAATGGGATAGTGATGGATTGGTCGGCCAACTCCAAATGAATGTTACTCTTTTTTAGTAGAGGAAGGTTCTAGGCTTTGTACATTTCTTGAGAGATTAGCTTGACACCAGAAATTGAATCCAAAAGAGCCTTTCATGGTTCATTTCCAGCAATTTGTAAATATATAAGAGAACTTCCAAGGTCAGAAAATTTCCTAGGAAGATGGTCAGCCTTAATCCAATTGATGATAGTACGAGTTAACATGACTATATGCATTGGGTGTGGTGTCTGTATTCCTAATTACTACAACTAGATCATTAGCCCTAGAGAAATAGTCTTTTATCTTTTCACCTTCTCTCATTTTGATTTTGTCATACTTACTTTATAAGATCAAAAGTTTAGATTGTTTAACTATGAATGTGCCTTCATATGTAGCCTCTAAGATTTCCCAGATTTCTTTAGTAGTTCTACAACTAGCTATCCTATTAAATTTAGACTTATTTAATGCACAATATAAATACTTTTTTTATTTGGAATTGTACATAAACTTATCTCTTTCTTTTGATGTCCACTTTCTTTGTGGTTTGGGGGCCTTTGTTGCACTATCGACAGGTGATGTATATCCTTTGAGGATGGACTCACAAACCTCAAACTCCATGGACTTGAAGAAGCCTTACATCCTCACCTTCCAATAGGAAAAATCAAACCCATTGAAAAAGTGGACCTTTTTGTATGTTTTTTTGTGCTCAAAAAATTAACTAAAATGGAGAAAAAAGTTGTTTGCATGGTTTTATGATTATTTTGTTTGTAGGACTACATACACGAGAAACCAAGATGAGCTAAAGAGGACAAGGAATAAACTATGCTAGAGCTCAAAGGAGGAGGTCACTCACATGTCTTCAAATGAACAATCAAAGAATGTGAACAAGGACCTAATATTGTAAAAGAAAAGTGGACATCATTAAAGCATATAGAAGTTTAGGGTTGTGAACAAGGAAGAATGCATTCATCATGTAAGGGAAAGTGAAGAAAGATTTCTCTAGGAAGCAACAAATGTCTTGGAAAATTTAGGGTGAACTTAAAAAAAATTTAAAAAGACATCTTTAGAAATAATAAGACATCTTCCCTCAACCAAAGATGTCTTTCATGAGGCAAAGACATCTTTACAAAATGCAAACCAAATATAGAAAGATGTTATCCATTAATCAAAGATTTCTTCCAAGACAAAGACTTCAGAAAGATGTCTTTCAAGAAATAAAGACATCTTTCTAGATTTAAAGGTAAATTCAAAGAGATGCTCAAATGCAGGAAAGACATCTTCCATGACCATTAGTGACCATTAGCTAGTTGTTGCATGAGTTTTGAGAAGGATTTAGCAACACAATAGCTATAAGAAGACTTGATGTGCTTTGGAAACGAGTCAAGCCTTATTATATTCATTGTACAATCATTTGTAATCATTGAATTCTTATTTCTCTTCATTATCTTATCATTTTGGGATTGTAAAGTGTGCTATACCTAATTGTACAAGGATCAACAAATTAAGTTGCAATATTTCCCTATAATTCTTGTTCTTGTTGCCCTATGGGGTTGAGTTGTTGATGCTTTAGTATAGAACTCAAGTATGGAGCTTAATATTGTAAAGGCTACAAAAGATTTAAAACCACATTTCCAAGCTTAACAGGACCTTGCAGGATTAAGTGATTTGTGTTGTAGTGCAACACTTTGGATTAAGGCTTAATGATTGTATAGGGTGTGGATCCTTCAACCACATTTTAAGAGCAACAAAGTTTGAAGGTGTGCTTGTGACATATCCTCTAAGTGTGGAGCACCCAAGTTAGGGAACCATGTAAATTTGTGTGTATGTGTGTTGTTTATAAAGGTTCGATTTGGAAAATTTATTCATCCCCACCCCCTATAAGTTCAATGATCCTCCATAGTTTACACTCAAAGGTTGATGTTGAGTGCAAGAGTACCAAGCCTCAATACCACTTAAGGCTCGAGAACTTAGAAGGGAGATTGAATGAGTTCTACAATTTACAATCAAACCTATCACATAAAAAAACATAAAAAATTACGTGGTTTCCTAACTTGGGTAGTCCACACTTGGAGGGTAGATTCCTTACACACCTTCAAAATTTGTTTCTTCCAAAATGTGGTTTAAAGGACACCACAACCTTTACAAGAATTGAGCTTTTCACTAGAGTATTTCATCACTACAAAACCACTCAATCCTGTAGGGTCCCAACAAGCTCAAAATGTACTTTTAAGGATCCCATGACCTTTACAATATTAAGCTTCACTCCAAATTTTTTTGATGCTACAAAACCTCTCAATCCTGCTGGATTTAGATAAGCTCAATACAGAGATGTCTTCTCATAAGAAGCACATCAACCTTGTAGTGTAACAAAGAAGAAGAAGGAAAAACAAGAAAAGAGTGTAACTCAAATTATAGATCATTGTACTTTGAAGCATAGTTCTACAACCAATTAAGCAAATGATGTGAAAAATGAAGTACACAAGTACAACAACATAGAATAGACAATGATAGCTTTAATATTGACAATACTTTCATAATTCCCAAGAATTTTGAGTCTTCTTATAGCTTTGAATTTTTTAAAAACACCTTATAATTTATGCAACAACTATCCAATGGCTAATTTATATGTCTCCTTTGAAGTTTGGATGTCTCCTTAAGTTTAGCCTTAATTTTGGAGAGGCATCTCCTTGGACAATGGGATGTCTCTTGTGAGACGTCTTCTTTGCAGTGGGAACATCTCTTGTCTCTTTAAGATGCCTTCCTATGAATTCATCCTTCTTAGCTAAGATGTCTACTATTTCTTAGAGATGCCTCCTCAAATTTTGAGCTTTGGTTTCTTAGGCCTTCTCTCATTGATTTGGCTTCAAACCAATCCTTGAAGCATCTTTATTTGGTTTGTAGCTTTTGTTTATCTCCATGCTCTCATCTTGCCTATGAAGTCTTCATTTGACAACCTATTGTAGATTTCATTTCCTTGAGTCCTTATTCATGATGTGGAGTTCTTGTTCATGACCTATAAACACATCATCCACAACAAAAATTCTTTATTCTCCATTTTCCTTAAGGTTTTAGCATACCAAAAGATCAACAAATTTTGTTATGCCTCCTTTCTTTGTGATGCTCTTTGTCCTTTCTTTGTTGGATCCAATCTTGATTCCTATCATTACAAGAAAACCTTCTATCATCTCCATCTTGATCCCAACTATCCTTATCTTTTCTTTTATCATGGTTCCTCCTATTAGAGTTTGATGATAAGGAGGATGATGAAGATGGAGGACTAGGAGAATGGTGCCTTCTAGTCCTTCTTTTTCAATCCTTATCCTAATTATTTTTTTTATCTTTTTTGTTCTCCTTGTCATTCTCCTTCTCCTTAGATTAATGACTAGGAGATTTTTCTTTTGAGGTTCCTTGATCTTTGGATCCCATCTTCCCATCACCAAGGTTCTTCAAGGACTACTACAACCATTGATGAAAGGTGACCTTATAAAAGAAAGAAGGACAATCTATATGTTAAGAGTGGTTAGAATAGAAATCCTCATCCTATTTATGCGAATATAGGAATAATAATGTTGAAACTTGTTTACCTTTTGAGGGCTCATAGCAAGCATCCATGCATTTATCTTTTCAAAGTTGTGCTTTTGTAGGTTGGTAGTCCCTAGAGACTTGCTCCATGCTTTCATACTTGGGCTCAAATGTTTCAATATCCAACATCATGAGTTGGGTCATGCACATGGCAGGAACAGATTGATTAGGAGGTAACATAATACTACCATTCATATCTCTCCATCATAATTTCTTAACTTGATGGAGAATGAAGGTGAAGTTAGGATAATAGGGATCTAGATAGGTGTATATGACTTTTAACTATTGAGGCTTCTCACCAGTGATTCTTGCAACCCTAGCCTATTGCCTATTATTTTTATCATCATGTAGTGAAGATTCTTTCCTGTGAGCAAAACAATTTTCAAAAATAGACATAAGTGTACCATAGGATAATAATAATAATGAGAAATATTTAGTTATGTTTTCCTCACAACACTTGTGTATAAATTCTCTAGTTATTAATATCTCTCATGCTTAGCTAAACCAAGTTCTCAACAATGGTGCCAAAGATGAACGATAGGTTCCTCCTACTCTCAACCATATGAATCACAAGAATTTACAAGCAATCCAATTGAATTCTTTTGACTTAGTTACTCAAGTGGCCAATATTCCTAAGCAATGAATCATGTAGCTGCAAGGTCATTATCTTTTGAACTTCACACTTGTGTTTTATTTATATGTATGGTTAAGTAAGATTAAGGAATATGATGTATATTTTTGTTATTATTTTTTAATATATTTTTCTCTTAAGAACTAGATGAGTAAATAAATATTTAACAATTAATTATCTAAATAATCAAATAATCTAGTAACTGATTATCTTAACATGGAATAACTACTCCCACTTGCTATACACATCTCAAATTAGCGTTAACACTACAAGGTTGCCAAGTGGCTATTATTGGGTGTACCAAATATTTACTACTAGGATTACCAAGTATTAACATGTTATGCTTGGAGTGGTTGTGCTCATTAATTTATGATGAATAACATTAATTACTTAATTAAAGATAGTACTAGTAAGTGCATGTAAAGTAATATGCAGAAAAGTAAAGATAAGCTAGTCTATGTATTGTAGTGGATGTCGAAAATCTCAATTTTATGGTCATCATGCCAATGTGTTAAAATACATAGGCACTTGAATAAAACCATATACAATTTTTTAGATCACATTGCAAACACTTAGAGGGAAAATATTCTAACTCTAGGAAAAAAATGTAAAAGTTTGGCTAAGTTTATGACTAAAAGTGCCATATTTACGAGGGGTGCATGCACCTATCTAAGTAGTGACTATATCAACATTGACATATCTATGTCAATGCATCATACCATTTATCCATAGGGATAATTCAATGGGCATGCATCCATGCAACCTATATTATTGATGTGTCATCAATAATGAATAGGATAACAGTGAGGTACATGTTTCCTATTCCAAGAATAGATGATATCCTTGATGTTCTTACCAATGCAAATATTTTTAGCAAAATTGATTTAGAAGTGGTTATCATCAAATCAAAATTAGTCTTGGTGATGAATATAAGAACTTTAAAAGCACAAAATGGATTTTTTGAGTAGTTTGTGATGTCATTTGGGCTAATGAATGCATTTTTTACATTTATGAGATTGATGAATGATGTATTGAAGGACTTGATTGGTAAGTGTTGTATTATCTTTTTTGACGATATTTTGATATATAGCTTTGATAAGGAATAGTACTTGGATCACTTGTGAATGATGCATCTTAACTTATAGGAGGCACATTTGATGATCAATGTGAAGAAAGTCAATTCTTCAAGAGAGAAATCACACATTTGGGACATATGATTTCTAAAAACCAAACTCAGATAGAAGCTACTAAGGTGAAGGCTATTAGAAATTGGAAAAATCCTATGAACGTTGGAAAGGTAAGATCATTTTTTGGTTTATTTTGTTTTTATAGATGCTTCATTAAAACTTTTAGTGGTATTTTATGACCTATGTTTATATTGCTTAGGAGAAATGAAGATTTTAGAAGGAATAATGAAACCCCGGGAAGCTTTGACTTATTGAAAGCAAGGATTACCAATTAATTGGCACTTGTAATTCCAAATTTTTAAAAGTTTTTTCAAATGGAGATAGATGCAAGTGGATTTGCCATTGATGGGGTACTTCCACAAGAAGGTAGGCCTATTACTTTCTTTTTTGAAAAATTGAATTAATATAGAAAAAATATAGTATATATTAGAAGGATTTATACACTATTCTTTAAGCAATCAAACATTGGATGCATTATGTGTTGCCCAAACAATTCACTTTGATGAGAGATGACAAAGTACTATAATTTCTAAACTCTCAAAAGATGTTAAGTGCAAAGCACTTGAAGTGAATTGCACAATTACAAGAGTTCAACTTTGTGCTAAAACAAAAAAAATGGAAAAGCCAATGTGGTGGTTGATGCATTTTTCAAGGTGCATGTGGTAAATTATAACATACCTCATGTGGAAGGTATGAGTGATTTTGCTAATTTTTATGAGCATTATGTTGATTTTGGATAGGTTTAGAGGATCCTCAAAGAGTCATTGATGTGTAGGATACACTAATGGAGGAACTATCATATTCAAGATGAATTTTTATTTAAAAATAGAATGGTATATGTTCTTAATTATGATTTTAGAAAGAATATTTTGATTCAAAAGCATCGTGGTAGCATGGGAAGTTACACAAGTAGGGATAAAAAATTGATACTTATGGGTAGGAACTTATAAAGTTTTAAAATTTATGAAGGAGTGTTCAAATTATCAAAAGTTCAAAGGAGATAAGGGGGTAAATGAACATTATAAGCCTTTTCCAATTCCCAAGGGTCCATGACAAAGTGTATGTATGGATTTTTTGAGTGGTATTCCAAAAACCAAAAGTAGAAATGATGCAATTTTTGTTATTTTGGATAGGTTCTCCAAGATGCCACACTTCATTTCATGCAAAAAGTTGAGTGATGCTTCTCATATAGTAAATTTATTATTCTAGCATACTGTGAAGTTTCATGAAATTTCTTTGAATATTGTTAGTGATAGAAACTCTAAATTCACAAGTTACTTTGAAGACCCATTTGGAAAATTTTAGGGATAAAATTGAAATTTCTAGTGCATATCATCCACAATCTAATGGTCAAACAAAGGTGGTGAATAAATCTTTATTGAACATATTAAGATGTTTGTATGATCAATAGCCAATTAGGAGGGAAAACTTATCATATCATTCTAAGTTTTCATATAGTAATGCTTTTCATGTTGTTATTGGAAAAGCTCATTTGAGATGAACTATGTGTTTTATCCAAGTATGATGAACACCTTAAAGAGCTTTGATGGTGAAGCTTAAATTAGTACTAATTTTGTCTAAGAGATGAGAGTTCTCCATTCAAAAGTTAAATCAAATCTTGAACAAAAGGTTGAAGAGAAAGTCCTCAAGCGAAATGAGATAAAATGGAAGCCAAATTTTACTATTGGTGACTTTGTTTGCGTGCACTTGAAGAAGAAGCGGTTGAGAGGAGTCAACTCCTCCAAGTTGAAAGCTAAGAAGATCGGACCTTCTTAAATTAAGATCAAGATCAATGATAATGCTCTTGAAATTTAGATACCAAACAATGTTGGTATGTCTTTTTTATTTAATATTTCAAATCTTGTGCACTATCATGAACATATTAATAAGGAGACCATGATACAAGGTAGCATCAATGAATTGAAGGGGGCTATTAGTCAGTCCAAGTGTTCAAAGGAGAGGATGGTAATTGTACTCAAGTGGGGAGAATATTCCAACACTTAGAGAGTCAAGAGGAATGAATATTTGATTGACTAGAAGGATTAGTTTGTAGATGATGTTGTATGGGTCCATGAGACCAAAATTCATGAGAGGGAAATTACTTCAATCCCTACTCCCTTGTTTACATAAACTTAATTTTTGAAGCATGGGAGAGTTGGTGTAGTGACACATTTTTTAATTCACTTGTTCTTCCCCTACATATGTGTTTTTGTAGGTCTCAGGCTTTGTGGAGATATCTTGAAAGTCTTAAAGTCATCTTGTCTAAGATCTAGGCTCTCAAGAGATAGGAGACATTTGAGTCAAATTAAGAGCTTACAGCAAACGTTTGGGAATTTTAATAGACATCTCAAGTAAGACATCTTGGAAATGCATGAGACATATTAGGTGTTACATAAGACATCCCACAAATATGGAGACATCTTAGCTAAAGTATGAGATGTCTTAGATAAAAGTGAGACATCTTACCAAAATGGATAGTTTTGTGGGGAGACATCTCGATAAGGCTAAAGATGACTTGAACAAGTAGGGAAACTTTTGAAATAGTCATTTCAAGTTTGAAAATAGTTAAGACAAGATGGAAAAAAAGATAGAAATAGCATGGGAACTCCAAGTTGACATTGAGAAAGATTTCTTAGGGTTTTTATCTTATTGTATTAATTAATATGAATTGTGTTGCATGCTAGTATGATAGAGAGATGGGAATGAGATGTCACAAGGGCACATGTAAAGAGTGCTTAAGTGTGTTTGCAACTCTAGCTCAATAGAATGAGTGTTGGCCTGGTGTCTCTTGAGTCTTGTGAGTTTATAACTCAGTCCTAAGTTATGGGAGAGACTCTCTATTAATTTTATCTTACATTAAGAATACCCATTGTGTGGTTGTAGAGCCTTATGCTTTGTATCATCATTTGAGTATCTTGAGAGGCTTTGGATATTTTGTGAGTTGTTGAATCTTGTTGTAATCTTCTCTTTATATAATTTAAGATATCATGTGTTCCCATTTTCTAGAAAATTAATTATCTTTTCATAATATCTGGATTTAGCATTAGAAGGTGATTTGATAATGGAGTGAACCTACTCCATCTAACACCATTTCTTTACCTTTCTCTTCTTATGTTAAAAGATCTATGACCATTTTTATATCTTAAACCATAATAAAACATGGAAGAGATCATTTTTCTTTTCTTTTTTTCTACAATTTTATTCCTATTTTATGCTAATTTATTAATATCCTTTTTAACCCCTTCATAAATGGTCATCATTGAATCAAATTTTTTCTCGAGGATCATGACACTCTAAATGACATGTAGGCATTTTGAAGCTAACTTTCACTTTTATCAAATCTTCCCACAAAATAATTTTTGAAAAATTAATATATAAATACATCTTCTTCATTTTCATAATAGCTTTAATTTACCTTCTTTTCTTTCCCTATGTCAATTTGAATCCATTTAATTATATCATTCCATTGAGTATCATTTACTTTACCATTGTTAACTTTTTCCATCTTCTTTTGGAAAACTAGCTAATAATGTAGATTGGAAGCATTTCACGTTAAGATCACTTGTTTATTACTGTTATTCAAAGAAAAAAAAAATACACTTTAGTAGTTCTCACCAATTCTTTTCATCCTTAATATCATCAATGATATTCTATGTTAGTTTCAACATTATTATTAATATCAATATCATCAATTCTATCATGTTTCAATATTTCCTTCAAAGTGATGCTAGAAGAGATTATCTACATCATCTACAATGTTACCTCTTACATCAATGTTAGAGCTATTTAATAAGCAACATCACGAGTTTCTATCAGTAATGCTTTCAATCAAGTATAAAAATTTATTACAATGATTACTTTTTAGTTTTGAATTTTAAAAGGTTAATGCACATTTTAATTTAATGGCATATGTTTGATAAAATAAATTTGATGATGAATATTTATGTAATTTGGATTTAAATCTATATTTTTTTCTATTATGTTAATATTCCATTATGGATTTTATTCAACTTTAACCTAATTTAAATTTAGTTACATTTTACCAATTCTCTAGGTTAATCACTTAAGGTTTTCAATACATTTTAGACTTTTTAAATTTGGTTCCTTCTCTAATGATTGACATCCAAAAGAAAATTACTGAGATCATGAGGTAATTTTGTAGATCATAAGGTACTTTTTGATAAATATTGAGATCACAAGGTAACCATGTAGATCATAAGGTACTTTTTGACAATCATACAATCATTGGAAGTTTCATTACAACCTACATTAAGGGTCTTGATGTAGGTTAGAATGTTCCATATGTGCCATACACTAGCTTAGTTATATATATTTATAATATATATCTATAAATTGGCCGATAGAATCTTATAAGATTACAAGTAAGAAGTTCTTTGAGTAAAAAATTTCCCAACTTCTGGACGAAGAACAAGATTTAAAAACCCAAATTTTCATGCCTTCTGGACGAAGAACAAGATTTTTGTACCTTATTTTTCCTAAGGATGGTTTTTCATGAAAAAAAAAATTCCATGAATTAGAATCTCTGTTCCCAACTCACTGCAGGCACAGACTGCAGCCCCATTCTAGAGGCCTTCTCTTCTCTGCCATACAACAGAGGCAGAAGTGAGTCAGGAACCATGGCTTCTGCAGAGGCGGAGAAGCAGACGATGATGGCGGAAGTGGATCCGAAAACGCAGAAGAACCCCGACTACAATAGCACGTTCGTTATCCTCTGCGTTCATTATCCTCTGCGCAGTACTCGCCTCTACTAACTCCGTGGTTCTTGGCTACGGTAATAAACCTATTACTATCATCTTCAATCTTTCTGCTTCATGGAGTTTGGTTCTTGGCTACGGTAATAAACCTATTACTATCATCTTCGATCTTTCTGCTTCATGGAGTTTGTATAAGTAATAAGTCTGTATCGTTATTTGGGTTTCTTACCAATTTGACTGCAACTATCTTAGTTGCGTGGTTTCAGTAGCCGTGTAGTTAATTCTTTTCCGTTAGGAGTTAATGAATACACGGGTTCTCTTTTCCAACGTTGTGCATATAGATTATAGAAGCCTTCAGACCTAAATGGTGCAACACTTGAAAGTTCAAACTTTAATACTATTCTCCCAGATTCACTTCATGATAGTTTGTTTGTTAATCTTGTATGCGACATCTTTTCACTCTTCCAGACTTTAAATTCTTCCCCACCTGCACAGAACCTTACTCTTCCCAACCCATCTACATGTCCGAAATCCTTCCTACACCACCACAACCAAAAGTCCAAAACTAATCTCATTTCTTTGTCCACTGACCCCTCCGGTCTCCCCCATTTCTCTATGTGGGTAAATCAAACTCCGTTTGCGAATTGCACGCAGTCTTTAACATTACAGTGATGATACATGCCGCCCGAATCTAATGAACACTCTGTGCATTTCCGAATTCAGATGTGGGAGTGATGAGCGGGGTGATGCCCTTGATGCGGAAAAAAATCCACATGAACGACGCCATGGTAGAAATCGTCATCGGCTCCCTAAACATAATCTCGCTGCTAGGCGCGGCCATGGCGGGACGCACATCAGACGCAATCGGACGGCGCTGGACCATGGCGCTGGTGGCCATGATATTCCTAATAGGAGCTCTGTTAATGGCGGTGGCTATCAGCAGCAACGGAGACGTGGACGGAGGTGAAAACAGAAGAGGCTCGATGTCAGCCTGACAGCAACTCGGGCAGGGCCTCTTCGGGCATGGTTGGAGATGAATAAGTGGCAGACTGTGGGGCACACATACGTCGTGCAAGGCAGCAAATGACAGATGCGCGATGCCAGACATGTCTATCAGCAACGGTGGACGTCAGGAAGTCTTTCTCTACTCATAAACAAAAACCCCGCAGAGAAACGTTGCTGTGTAATTGACTGGGAAAGACTCAAGGCAAAGCATTTCGTACCGAGAGCGCGAGCCAGCAACACCGTAGTAGGCATTGAGCGCCTTGCTGATGCTCTCCTGGTTTCGCCTGTCCCCGAACTCGGTCAGGAATGGAGCTTCCACCAGTCTAAGTGCCGGAACCACGGAAAGTGGTGAGAGTCGTGCAGCCTTCGCCTCCTGTTTCTCTCCTATTTCTATTTCGTGCCCTGATCCACGCTTCGATGCTGTTCTGATCCACGCTTCGATGCTGTTCTGATCCACGCCTGGTTTTTGTCTTCGGCTAAAACTCGAGCCCTCTTATTGCTCTGTGCACTGTTCTCACGCATTATCTATCTATTTATAAGAATGTAAAGGATGTAATCTTTGATAACACGTTAGGGTTAGGGTTATGCACAAAGTTGGCCTCTCTCGAATTTTAATTACACGTCAGCGTTATTCACAAAGTTGCGTTACCGAAATAGCGTATATGAAATTTTACACGTCAGCATCACACGTCAGCAGCGTTGCGCACAAAATAGTGTTACCGATATGGGCCGTGGGAAAGTCAACGCTGGTCAGCGTTACGCAAAAAATATTAGCGTTACCAATTTCTCACTGGTAATGGCCTATCGGCCAAAAAAGCACTAACACAAGGAACAATAAAGAAAATGACTACTTTAGCCATTAGCATTTCAAACATTAAGTTTTGACACCATAAACATAATTCTAACCTATCAACTTAGAAAAATAACATGAATAAACCATAACTAGAATTCTTTAGGGTTGAGCAAATTGACATTTGAAATGTTAGATCATGTTTTAAACATTGTATGATTGACTACAATTCTCTACCACCCTAAATTTCGTTTGTTTGCATAAATGTGTTGCCCACACCTTCTATTTTATGTTTGATGACTCTTACATATAGGACATCTTATTTTCATGGGGAGTATTTGTTTGGTTTAGTGGAGCTAACATAGAGGAAGTGGTTGATTGGTTTTAAAGGAACCTTAAGGAATTCTAAAGTTCTTTAATATTTATAGTAGGGAAGTCCATGTCATGTTGGCCTCTAAACAACATCACATGGAGAAAGCATTTGTGCACCTAGTGAATGACAGAAACTGAAATGCCATTTGGGATGACCTTAATACTAGATATTAGAAATATTAAATAAGTCTTGTAGGAAAATTTTGTTTGGTTTTGGTTCAATTTTTAAAAAACATTTTGGCACAAAAAGAGGGGTTGTTGGATTCCAAAAAAATGAATAATAATATTAAATAAAATTTAGATTACATTAGATCATTGAAGAAAGAGTCTAAAAAAAAGACTAATGGATTTGGGGATGCATTTTTAGATTTTCATCTTTACAACTAATATTGAAAAAATTCCCACCTAAGGTAGGAAAAGAATTATTCTTTTCTCTTCATCAAAAGCACCCTCAAAGGTTTTCACTTCTTACTAAAAACTTTCTTTAAAGATAAGGAGAAAAATCTATATAGAAATAAAAGAAAAAATCAATAAAAAATAAAGAATAAAGATAAAACCTTCCCATCCTTGAGCCTCCAAAAAAAAATTACTACAATAGAGAACAAGTTAATTGTTAAGCTTTCATTGGGATATTTCTCATTTGAAGTTGTAGCTAAAAATTAACATCTTTAAGAATCTAATATTTGACTCCTAAAGAGAGATCATAGTTATATTCTTGTTGTTGGAAAATAATTGCACATCGAAACTTCCAAATAGAGTAGAAAATAAGGGGTTGAAGATATTTCTAAATAAAAATAAAGAAATTATACAAAGTAAGTTGATCACAAAAAATGAATTCATTGATACTTGTTTAAAAGTTATTATAAATTTTGGATGATCATTTCCAAGCATGTTGAGTAATAGGATACTTAAAAAAACATAAAAATGAGTTTTTGCTTCTATAAAGAGGGCATTAAGGAGAAAAAATTTCTCATATGTTTAAGACAAGTGCTAATAGGAATACCTTAATGATTAAGACACTATCAAAAATACAAATTTTAGGAAATGTAAGAGCTCTTCTAATATCTTTCATTTTCCTCATTCAAAATTATGAAGATAATTGTATTTTCTAGGCCTTATTAAATTTGTTATGAAGAAAACCATTCTTTGTAATAATCTCAAAATAAATTTTCAAATTAAAAGGAAAAATAGATTTTCCATCCTTCCAAAATATATTATGAAAAGCCTTATGCAAACTAATGTCAACTGTAAATAAATTTTCATGATTAGAAATTAACTTTTCAAAATTATTTTTCTTTTTTCTATTCAAATCATAGAGGCTAGAAGCTTCATTTTAAGTAATCCATCTATCATGAATATGTAGCTAAGAAACTAAAGTAATAACAATTTTACTCCACATTGTACACAATCTAGATGCATTAGTAGCCCAAGCTCCTTCATTAAAAGGAAGCCACCATGGATTAATTTTCTTGAGCATATCCTCTAAGACTATAATATGATTATAATTTCAATATTTACTAATCTTGTATTATGTAT
>MNCI01035818.1:126916-139311 GCA_015680685.1 Gnetum montanum
AGAAGACCAACTATTATCATTCTTAGGTTTTCCTTACATAAGTTTGTTTCTTAAAAGGAGCATCCAAACATCATCTTCATTAATGTACTTTACAAGTAGTTTTGCTACAAGAGAAATGCTTTGGTTATAATAATTAATGAGCCCAATTCCCCCATCTTTCTTGCTTTAGTACAAATATCCCAATCAGCTCTAGAAAAACCTTTTCTATATTAGTTACTAGACCAAAGAAACTAACAAATAATATGATTAATTCTATCATAAGAAGTTTTAGAAGGAGCCCAAAAATTTAAGTAATAAACATGAGTTAATTAAGCATTTACTTAATAAATAAAACTTTTCTAGCAAAGGTGATCTTATTCCCTTTCCATTTACCAAGCTTCTTTTCAATTTTATCAACCACATAATTTCAAAAAGTAGTGAGATTAAGCATAAAAGAAAAAGATATTCATAAAATTTTGAAATCATAATCTTTTTTCAAGATTTTCCATGGCCTGAAAACAATCCACTCATCAATATTACCACTAAAATAAATAGCATATTTTTGTCAAGGGATCCAATATTTAGATAACATGCAACAATATTTCACTATAGCTAAAAGAGTATTGATACATTGTAGAGAATTGTTGAACATAAAAAAAGTCATCTAAAAACCTCATGTTAAGTAATCATGTACCTTGATCATAATTCCCTTAATGATATTCTTTTGAAGATCATAATATATAAAATATGTGAAAGAAAATCTACAATAATAATAAAAAGCTAGGAAGCTAGAGGAAAAACCTAATAAACTAAATGTTAAAGAGAAAAGAAGGAACTTAATTTAAAATTAATAGCAATTTGAACATTAGCTTTAATGAGTAGGGTATAGATAAGAAAAATAAAATAATCACTATATCCAACTTTATAGAGATAAGAAATAATGAAATTTTATTCAATCCTATCATAACATTTGACATAGTCTAACTTAATAAAAGCAATGTCTTAATTAGTATTAGAAACCCACTACATTCACTCCCAAGCTACAATAAAATTATCTAAGGTACATTTACCTTTAACAAAACTAGTCTACTTAGATCTAATGATATCTTCAAAGACCTTTTCAATTTTGCAAGTCATGCATTTAACTAAAATTTTATAAGTATTTTTAAGAAATGTAATAGCCTTCCAATTACCAATATGTTGAAGATATTTATTTTTAAGAAGAAGGAAAATTGCATATTTACTAATATTTTTACTAAGAGATTTTTTTAATGGCTTCTTGGAAAACATGAAAAGATCATCTCCAATGACATCTTAATGATTCTTAAATAACTCAATTGGAAAACCATCCAAACCTAGAGTTTTACCATTTGGTAAACTAAAGGTTGCTACTTTAATTTCTTCCACTATAATTTCTACTTCAAGAATACCTTAATACACTTTTTTTATAAAATAAGAAATATGTGCACTAGAGGCCTAAAAAGATTCCTTACTAAAATTATTAGAAGAAATTTGGTTTTCTACAAAACTATTAATATTCTTAGGATCTATAATGATGGAATCATTTATATAAAGTGATTTGAGTTTAGGTACTTGACGTATTCCTTTTAGGAATTTAAAAAAAATTTCTAACAAGTTTCATTTTTAACTTTTATCCAACCCATCCAACTTGTAGTAAGAGTGCTTTTAGCTTCAAAAGCATTCCAACATTATTTAACATAATAAGCTTTATCTAAGGCTTTTTGAGTTTCAAAATCAAAGGGTTTTGATCTAATAGAATTTGTATTTTCTTGATAGATTTCACAGATCTTCTTTAACTTAATACTTAGCAAATTTCTTTCCAAATCATTTAGCATAATTTCTAACTCTATACGTATTTTTCTATCAGTAATCAATTTAACTAATATCATTAGCAAGCTTTTTTCTATATTCCATAAAGACTTCAAAATATTTTTTCCACTAGGTCTTGTGAATATATTAGCATTCATATGAAAAAGCTTATGCTTTCTAAAGGAAAAAGAATTAATTTTAAAGAGAAAAATGTTAATAGTAAAATGATCTGTTAAATTAACATTTGTATGCACTTCTACTTTCCTTGTAGGCTTTCCAAAGAAAACATTATAGATGTAAAATATATCAAATTGATAATAAATTATATCATTTTCTTGTTGATAATTACACCATGTATAATGTTTCTCATTTGAATGATGTGGGAATAAAGAGCTAACATTGTAAATAAAATATTATGCTTTAAAATTGAACTAATCATTTTTTCTTAAGAAGACATGTTAGAAGGAAGAATACTGAGTTTATATAAATGAATTTCAACCATATTGAAATCATCTTCAATAATCCAAGAAATTTTAGATAGATATAGAATATTTTTCCAAACTTCTAATCGATCTTTCAAATTATTTGGAGCATAAATATGATAGAGTCCAAAATCTCTCTCTCTCTTTTTTTACTATGACATGTAATCCAAATAACTCTTATAAGGTTGTCAAAACTAGAATTAAAAACTTTTCCAATCTAATTTTTATTAATGAGAATAACAACATCGTCTTTAATAACTTCATGAGAATTAGAAAACCAACTTAGTATTTTAAAATACCTTTACCAAAAAAGCTAATATAATGTATTAAAATCTTAACTTTTTACAAGAAAAGGAAATCTAGAGATAAATGTCGATTTGAAAGATACTTCCTAATAATCTTGGCTTGGGATCTATTAGAAATACCTTAAACATTCCATGATAAAACTATGATTGAGATGTGGGGAAGGAGACCTCCATCCTTAATTTTTCAATTTCAGCATTTATCTTACTATCCAAGTTACTAATACATGAAAAAGCATTGTTTGATAAAAAAAAAATTTAGATTAGTAGTATAAGTAGAGAGAGAATGAGATGTGTTTGGGGTTATTGAATTGAAGGAAGTATCTATAGGTCTCTTCTTGTTGTGTCCAACTAAGTGAAATCCATCTACATCAATATTTCTATTATTAGTTCCTACTAAAAATTTCCTTTTTTCTAAAACAAATTTTAAATATCAAGAGTTTGGTAGCATCCTTAAAATTAAAAGGATTAGTATAAGGTTGAAAAATTATTAAAAAATATTTCATTTGTGCTTGTTGAAAACTACCATTTTTTTCCTTTTCTAAAAATATTTTTGTTTTCCTTCACAAACAACATTTTTAGTAAGCATAGAACATATTCCAATAACATGGTCTTAGTGATGATAATAGTTGTAACAACTTCATAAATTATAATATGTAATTTTCTGAGAAAAGTACTAATTACCAGCCTTGAGTTTTAATTCTATCTTTTTCTATCATATATCAATCTTTGCAAAATAATATATGCATTGCACACTATCTAGTAATGTTTTATACTTTATCTTTAGGATTGTGCCAATGCTACCAACGATCTTGTTTTCAACACTTTGAAAAGTAAAAGAAATATTTTCTACTTCAATCTAACTAGGAACTTTAGAGTAATCATAAGAATAGGCATCAAAATCCAATTTCCATTCTTGAGAAATAAAAGTATTATATTGATTCATAATAACTTTAAGATTTAACGATTTCTCAACCATGTCAAAATTGGCCAATTTAACAAGTAAAAAAGATTCAAAAAATAATAAGTATGCCAAATATTAATTCCATAATATTAAATAATAGCTTTTATTACTAGTATAAAACCCTTATTTAGGCAAACAAATCCAATAATTTGTAAAAATATGTATAGTGAAGTAAGATCTTTTGACAATAATTCATATAAATCATTACTTAAAAGAAAATTAAAAGCTTCAGAATTCGTGATAGTCTCTATAGTCTAAGAGATATTAGTATTTTCTATCTTCAAATCATTCTAGACCAAAAAATACTTTTGTTGTAACTCCAGATGAAATCCTCTATATTGACCAATACATTAATGTTATGGATTGGTGATTACATCAACAAGATGATTTGTTGATTATGATAATATGATTTTTGTACAAAAAATCTAAACCTCTCAAACTTTAACATTTGAACAATAAGAGTTTTCTGCTAGATTTTTCACATTTGGGATTGGGTTGAGGTGGAATTCAGTTTGGATATTTTTGGCCATATGATATTATTTATTTGGTGATTTGGATGTTCGTATTGGGTTTGGTAGTAAAATTTTTGGATGCAATAACCCCTATGCATGATTGTTTAACTACCTAATATTTGGTAAACCCTTAAGGAAGTATTTGTAATTTATTTTTTTCTACCTAGTCATTTAAACTAAGTTTCCTCTTTTTTTTTCACCTCCTAGGTGAAATAGATGTTTGTAATAAGTAGCTAAAGAAATAATTATTAGATTAGGATTTATACATTATTTGACATTTATTTAGGTTGAGGATTTTATGTAATTTCTAAGTTGTAATGTTTAGGTTATATGTTTGTATTTTTTAATGCTCTTTGATTGGCATGGATGGACTTGTACTTGTTTGGTGTAGGCTGAACATCACTTTAATATTTTATTTAATTTTATTTTCATTTTTTAAATATTCTTTTTAGTTGATAGTGACCGAATACTATTTATAGACAATACTTTGTTAATGGATATATCTTAAGAAAATATTACCACTAAAATGAAGAAGGAGAAGCATGCTCTAAAATCAAAAGTCTTAAAAATTATCAAAACTAAGACATAATATATGAAACGAAATTTTAATAACATAAATACCATTCATATAGAAGTAACTATTCAAGGCAACAAAGTCCCTCACTACAAATAGTTTTGCTACCTAGGATCAATCCTCTAATTAAATGGTAAAATTAATAAAGACATCAGAAATATAATTGAGGCAAGATGGTTAAAATGAAAACAAGCTAGTGGTGTTCTATGTGATAAAAGAATATCAATGAAATTAAATGAAAAATTTTACAAGACACTAATTATGCCTACTATCATATATGGTGCTAAATGTTGGGTAGTACAAAAAATGCATGATTAATAAATTAGTATGGTAGAATTACAAACACTTCAATGGATGTTAAATGTTACTAGAAGAGATAAAATACATTATATAAACATCAAATAAATACTTAAAGTATAATATATTTCAAATAAGTTATAAAAATTGTGACCTAAATGGTTTAGACATGTGTAAAGAAGATTAGACAATTACACTCTACTTCACAAATGTCCAAGCCAAGGCTTTTTCCAAAAAGAACAACTGCACTACATTGTCAATGGGCTAAGTTACAAAACCCATTAAACTCTTGCAACATAGGCTAAAAGACTATTATCAAAACTGAAATTCCATAATCATCAAAAGTTTATAGATTACATAGGCATGTAGAAAGGAGAATTCAAATAAAGAGAAGATACAAAAAAAATATAACATGAATTAATTTCTTAATAATATATAAAAACATTTATGATCATTAAGAGATTGACATAATCCAAGAGATGGTGTAGTAGAAAACCTTGTCAATTCAAAAATTAATATTAAAAATAGTGACAAAGGTCAACAAAATATGAAATGTTATTAACAAAAAAGATGAGCCTTTTAATCAAACCTTGTAGCACTTTGAATAGATTAATGATTTATTTATGCATTTACTATTTTCATCAATTATGCAATTAATTAAGGTAAATTAGACTTCAAGTAATTAGTTAATTAATTAAGCTAAATAGATTAAACACATAAGTATGATTGGTTTGAGCATAAACATGTATTCACTTGGTAATCCTATAAGCATTATTGTTTCGTTCACCTAGTAGCATAAATGCTTAGTAATCCTAGTATGGAATATGTGGGTTCATGACATGTATGGAAAGTGGGACTAAATTCTTATGTTAGGACTAGTTAATTAGTTAAATTAAATTAGATATTAAATTACTTCATTTCTCTATTTTAAGGAGTAGGAAGATAAAACATAAAATAATAAAAATCAAATTCCTTGATTATACTTAACCATAACTTTGTGCATCACAAGTGTAATTGGAAAGACAATGAATGACTATTAGGGCAAAGTTCACTTCCTAGAAGACATAGAGTTTGCAAAATTTGACCAGATCACACGTGAAAACTTCATGATTCATATGATTAGGTGTAGGGGAACCTTGACCACTCATCATTGGTGTTGTTGCCAAGGATTCTTTTAGTTGAATCGTGTGCTATCTAGGTTTAGTGAACATAATTAACATTGTTGGATGATTCCTAAGGTCAAAATCATTGTCATAAATAATACAATCACATAAGCAACACTAATATTTTATTTGTATTAAAAAATGTCTTCTTTTCATAGGCATGATGATACTAAATTACCAGTCCATCAAGAATGCAAGGTTGTATATACTCATCCAAATGAGTATGTACTTGATTTCACCTTCATCCTGCATTAGGATGAAAAAATGTGATGGCATGATATGGAAGGCAACATTATAATGCCTCCTAATCTATTTGTGCCCATGATGCCTCTTCAAACTCTTAGGAGGTTGGGCATCCAAGATCTTCAAGAGGAGTACGTTGTGCATGATTATGACTACGAAGACTACCATCCCACTAAAACACAATGCATGAGAGATTGACACCAAGAGAAGCACCATGTGTTTGTGAAGGGCAAATGGTTCATCAATCCCTTGTTCCTACTTAACCAAGATGACACTGAGGATCCTCTCTCTAGGGGCTCTCAACATGAAGATTCTCCACCCCTTATTATTGGTGATGGGGGCGTAGCCCTAAATTTGCACTCCACTATCAACAATCCAGGTTTAAGTAAGAATGAAAATCAAGGTAGGGGCTTGGATAACATCAAGAGGATAAGAAAAATGACAAACATAACCATAAAAACTAAAGAGGAGTTGACAAATAACATGATGGTGATATTCCTCCTCCCTCTTCAACCTCTTCATCTGCATATTTTTCTTCCTCTTCTAGTTCTAAAAAAGACCATAGAAAGAACAACTATCATGGAGGTGAATAGTAGCATAATAATAATGATTACCAAGCCCATAATGACTGAAGGAGTAGTAGATGACATCATTGAAATAATGATGATGATGATGAACCTTTGCTAGCAACTCAAAGCATGTTAAATATTGCAAAGGCTATAAAGATTCCAATGAGACATATGAAAGATAGTTAGATCAGATGACTTGATATGAACAATATTTTCATATTTGAGGGAGGATATAACTTTGATCCACAAACATATCTTCAAGCTTGTCATAATTCTTTTCCTTAAAAAATATCAAAAACAATTGGCATAAACTAAAGCTATTTTTTAAGACACTCATCAAAGAAGCAAAAAGTCAGTACTGGTCCTTGGAGCCCAAATCCATTCACAAGTGAAGTATAATTCTAGAGTTATTCAATCATAAGTATCAGATGTACTCCAAAGTGTCTAATCTAAGAAGGAAAATCCAAGAATGAAAACAAGAAAACCATGAACCCTTGGACACCACCATGGGTAGATACTATTCTCTCATACACCGATGCCCTAGCCATGGTTATTCTTAGCAAGAACTACTTCACCATATCATAGATAGATTTAGATCAGAAATGAGAAGAACTCTTGGGGTCTACACCCAAGAGAGACTATTTAAACTCAGAGTTCATCAAATTCAAAGACTAATTGATCAGTTAGCAAAAGAAGAAGGAGACTTGAGAAAACATAAAGTGCAAAGGAATACAACAAGGATCCTTCCATCAGAAAGATGGAGGTTTGATTTTGTGATAATGAAGAGGAATCATCACTTCATAAGATGGTAAATAGAAAAACCTTGTCGATCCAAAAATCTATGTCTAAAATTTTGGCTAAGGTAGATAAAATGTAGGATTCGTTGGATGAAAAATTCCAAACTACTTTGAAAATCACCAAAGAATCTAGAGAGTAGAGTAGTGATTGTAATTACAAAAGGTGAAAAGAAGCTAAACATGCCTATCAAAGGGGTAAGGGTAAGATTTCTATAGTAGATGAAGTTGTAGAAACTAAATCAGATGATGATGATGGGTTTAACATCTACCAATAAAAATAGCCTAAGGAATGTTGCCCCATCATGTCACACTTATAGGAGTCTCGGATGTATGCTTTGAATCCATGACTAGCAAAAAGGTAAGCACCTAGAAGGTTGCCTTATCCTCAGGGCAATCGTAGGTATTTCCATTAGCAACAAAAATATGATCCAAGTGGAACTCCACTACAACAATATGAGAAATATCAATAGTGGCACCAACCACAATCATGGGGGATCCCACCATCAAGGCAGCAACACCCTTATAAGCAACTAGATCCATATGGGTATTATGTTTAGCAACCCTTGTATCCATGTGACTCTTCTAGTCATGTTTCTTTTTTCCAACATCACTACCACCCTCTCAAATACTACAAAACTCATTCTCCACATTTCAAGAGGGATGCCACATTTTATCCTTATCCTTCTCCTGTTTCTACACATGTTCCTCCATCCTGAACTCAACTATCATCTACTCCATCTATGTAGGGTGAACTTCTAGCCCAGCTATAGTAACATAATGTTACTTGGGTTGTTACTCTACAATTGGTTCACCAACCAAGGGGTTCAAAAACTCATGCATGTAAAAGACCCCTTTTTTAAACCAATAGCTCTACTAAGCCCTCACAGACTCAGGTGGCTAGTTACCTTACTCTTGCTTCATCCTCTACAAATCATTCCCTCTAGTCCCTTTCAAACTAAATTCCATCAAATATCCATATTGTTATGGTCACCCATGTCATATCTAATTAGATCTAGGCTAGAAACCTTTTCAAAAAATTACCTGATCTTAGAAGTCCCCTTATCTATTTATAGATTGTTGGGAATGAACCATGTAAAGCTCTTCTTGATTCTGGTTCTGGTGTGAACTTGATATCTCATGAGATGTAACTACCTAGGACCTGCCGCCTCTTAAGAAAAGTAATATCAAATTAAAATTGATAAACTAGTTCATCATTGTTCCATTGGGACTCATCAAAGACATTATGACCATTGTCTATGGGTGGTATTATCTTATCAATTTCCTAGTAATAAAGGTTGAGAAATGTAAGGAGGACTTCCCAATAATTATGGAAAGAACATGGTTAAGCACTGTTGATGTAAAAATGGGCATCAAGGATCTTTTCTTACAGATATCAAAGGAAAATGTATTTGAAAAGATAAAAAAGAAACAAGTTCCATGCACCACGTACAATGATATAGGGTGCAATTACATGCAAAAACTCTAGTTCATGAAAAAAACATCTATTTTTACATGTAAGCAATGTGCACATGAGGCAAATATTCAAAGTTGCATGTACATAGTAGCCACAAAACAAGAGGACACACAATGGCTAACTACTAATTCTAACAATAGCACAATGTGCATGGAACCTACTGAGAGCTTGACATATGCTTATGTCATAGACATGGATGAACTAAAGCAAGTTCATCACCAACTCACTAATGAAAATTCTAATACCAATTGGCAACAGTTGGAGATCCCTAAGAATTTTAAATAATAGCTCCTAGAGTTGAAAACTCTACCTGTTGACCTAGAATATGCATTATTCAAAAAATGACAATCTGGCCATACTTAAGGCCAAACTTGCTTCTAAGTAGAAAGAAAAACTATTGAAAGTTCTCAAAAAATGACCAATAGCCTTTACTTGGTCATATCTTGAACTCATTAGAATTGATCCACAAATATGCCAACATCACATTTTCACTGATCCATCTAAGAAACCAAGGAGGCAACCACAATGGTAGTTGAATCCAAAATTAAAGCAAATTATCAAAGAGGAGATTAAGCAACTCCTTAAGGAAAGGTTCATCTACCCCATTGTGGATAACAAGTGGGTTAGCCCACTCGTGGTAGTGCCAAAGAGAGATGACAAATGGTAGGTTTGTATCAACTTCAAGTTGTTAAACAGGGAAACATTCAAAAATCATTTTCCATTGCCATTCATTGATTAGGGGTTGAACACCATATATAGGCATTGCTATTATAGTTTTCTAGATGATTATAGTGGCTATAATCAAATCCAGATTACACTAGAAGATCAGGCCAAAACAACATTCACAAGTCCCTGGGGGACCTTTGCATATCACAAGATGTCTTTTAGTCTATGTAATGCTCATACCACTTTCCAACATCTGGCTTAAGTATCTTTTAGTAGCAAATAGATAGCAAAGTGAAAGTCTTCATGGGTGACTTCCCCACTTATGGCACTACATTCAAGCAAGCCTTGGACTGCCTTAAGCAAGTAATAAAAAGATGTGTGGAAAGAAATATGCAACTCAATTGGCAAAAGAGGTATCTCATGGTCCAAGAATACATTGTATTGGGACACCAAATTTCATAGGAAGGAATCAAGGTAGACCCCAAAAAGATATGGATCATCCAAGGAATCACTCATCAACTAGAAACTATCAAAGATGTTTAGTCATTCCTTTGACACACTAACTACTACCAGTGATTCATAGAGAATTCCTATAAGATTGAAAAATCATTGATCAAGATAAAAAAAGAAAGATGCTCCCTTCATCTAGACCAAGGAATGTGAAAATTCATTTTAGAGCCTCAAATAGAAGCTCATAGAGACTCCAATTCTATGAGCACCTGACTGGTCTAGATCATTCTATATCATGACGAATGCATCTAACCATGCCTTGGGAGCCATAATTATGTAGTTGGATGATAAGAAATGTCCATATTACATCCACTATGCAAGTCAAAGAATTGTGGGTTCAAAACTAAATTACACCACCATGGAAAAAGAACTAATGGTAGTGGTGTATGCTCTGGAGAATTTTAGGCACTATACGCTGGGATATAAAGTGTTTGTGCACACTGATCACAATGCCATCCACTTCCTTGTGAATAAGCCAATGGTAAGGCCCCGTGTTATATGGTGGTTGATGATCTTGTAGGAATTCAATCTTACAATGGTATATTGAAAGGAAACTAAGAATGTGGTCACCAATCACTTGTATCAATTACGATGGGATAATAAAGAGGAGGAAAGCCCATTATTTGATCTGTTTCTTGATGAACTCCTCTTTGCCACTATAATAAATGAATAAATTCCCACAAAACCAAAATGGTATGATGGCATCCTCACTTATATTTTGATTTAGGAGATGCCATAAGTTCTGGACCATAGGAAGAAACAACAATTTTTTCATCAGGCTAAGCACTTCATGCAAAGCAATGGATACATTTACAAGGTGTACACTGATGGCTTGGTTCACTGGTGTGTACCTAATGTAGATCAATTATGTGTTCTCTAAGACACTCATGAGGGTCCTTGTGGAGGCCACTATGTTGAGAGATGCATGGCCATAAAAATCCTGATGGCAAGATACTATTGGCCCATAATATTCAAGGATGCCCACCAATTTGTCTAATCCTATGAACGCTATCAATGAGATGATGGGATGACCACACCAATGAAGGCTCCTCAATAGTGGATTCAACCATTAGAACCCTTTGATATATGGGGCATAGATTTTATGGGTCCCATCACATCCATGTCTAATGAGAAGTCATATATAATTGTTTTCATTGACTACTATACCAAATGAGTAGAAGTAGTAGCTGTCATTGACTATACATCATCTACTGCTACTCAATTTGTACAAGAAAATGTTGTAAATAGGTTTGTGGTACCACCTGCACTAATTTCTAAGAATAGAACCCATGTTTCAAAAAATCATGTAATTCTTGGGGGTTGAACATAAATGAACAAAACCCTATCACCCCCAAGAAAATGGTCAAGCAAAGGTGATTAACAAGGAAATTATGAAGATTCTAATAAAAATTATTAGCAAATACAAGAGAGACTAGCGCACAAAACTCAATGATAACCTTTGGGCCTACCACTCAACATGGAAACTCCCTATTGAATACTCTTGCTATGAGTTAGTGTATTGAAGACTTCCAACACTCAAACTCAATCTAAGCTTTGTAAACTCTCAACAACCTATGATTTGGATCTTGACCTAAGTTTGACACAAAATGAAAGAATGATTAAGCTGAATGTGCTAAACCAAAATCAATTGGTGGACCTATCTTTAAATGAATTGCATAAGGCATTCAACAAACAACATCATGATCTTAGAATATGAAAAGTGAAATTTCAACTAGGAAATAAGGTTTTCTACTAGAATCTCATACACGTACCTTAGAAAACCAAATTCCAAACATTATGGGAAGGGCCTTATATAATCGATGATACCTTTGCTTTTGGGGCCATGATCATATACAAACCTAAAAGCCCAAGCAAGAAGCAATTGGTCAACATCTAACAAATAAAGCCTTTCCATGAGCCCAAGCAAGCCAGTGCAACAAATACCTCAATGGATGAACAACCAAACTCAATTTTTCAGATCTCCTCCTTCCAACTTAATCATGGGGGAGACGACCATTTATGCTAATCATATA